>VUQI01060279.1:1348-12525 GCA_015106735.1 Paratilapia polleni | reverse complement strand
TTTCTAGAAAAGTGTGTGTGTGTGTGTGTTTTATACACACACACACACATATATATATATATATATATATATATATATATATATATATATACAGTGCCTTGAAAAAGTATTCATACCCCTTGCACTTTAAAACATTTAATCACTTTACAACCAGAAACTTAAATGTATTTTGTGTTATTGGGATTTTATGTGATTTTTGTGCTTGTAATGTGACAAAATGTGGAAAGGTTCAAGGGGTATGAATACTTTTGCAAGGCAATGTATGTACACACATACACAGAAACACCAACACACACACATTATTAGCTCATGAAGCCACTTGGCCTACTGGCTGTCTCGATTTATTCCACATTCCAATGGAGTTCTCTAGCTCGGAGTGAAAAGCCACACCCTGTGAGAAAGGAGAAGAGTAAGGAGTATATGCTCAGCTTCCAAGCACTTTGGTTCAGACATGATGGAAGTGTTTTCCTAAACAGAACTGAGGAAGGAGATTGAGGGCATAATGTCTATAAAGCTTTTTAAAATTAATTTAAATTTATTTTTGAATTATTCCATGTGATCCAGTGTGTTATCTGCTCCATTTTCTTTTGGGCAAGAGGATCAGAAATCCCTCTGCTACCCGAGCTAGGGCTACCATTTGATTTTGAGCCTATGATAAGGGTGAAAATGTCCGTAAACTATTGAACAGATCTTCTGCTTGCAAAGGGCAGCCAATCAGAGGAACGTAGGGTTAAAAGGCAGGGAAGGGAAATACTGTATCATGGTTTGTTTTAGAATGTTGATGAAGGCCTATACAAAAACTTTATAGATTAAATAAGGATTATTTTGAATTTTGATTCATGCAAAAAACCTGGATCTGGAAATAAGCATAAGTTCCCTTTGAGTGCTTCTTTTTTATGTTGACACAATCAGTAATACCCTGGGCATAAAGTTGTAGTGCCATAGGGTAAGGCACGAATATTTGTCTAGCACTTGTCAACAAGGCAAAAGAATCCACATTCCAAGAGTGGACCAGTGTTTCTGGTCATTTTTAAGAAACTAGAACATTTTTTTTTACAAAATATAAATATGCAGTTTCTAATTAAAAAATGCAAAGAGGACATTAGCAAGCCTGATCAATGATTACTTTAGACCATAAGAAAGCCAACTTGCGATCCTTTCCTAATATGAACTGATGATGGGTCTTCTTTTTCCGTCCTGAGGCACATGGAGGGAGGAGGAAAGTGTGTCAGTCCTTGTATTGCTCATACTTCATGTGAGACACTGTGTACACTGTCACATAAAGTAAAGAATTAAATTGTAGGGTGAAAGCTCAGTGTAAGCTTAATGTAATGTCAGGTGTAGGTTAAGTAAAAGGTGCTTATGATTAGGAAAAGTTCCCAGGAATTGGCTGTAATGTCAGCTGAAGTTCATGGTAAAGAAAAGCAAACAGGACGATGTCAGTGACTCACAACGTCATCCACAGGCAGCCAGTCAGAGGAAAGCTCCGCTGCAGTTGACATCTGCACATTGCACATCTGGCTCACTGATGTTTCTCACTGGTCCACATCAACTGCAGAAAAAACAAAACAAAACAAAAAAAAACTTTAACTCAGAGCCTCTCAGTCCTATGGGTCTCTCCACCCCTCACCCCATCATCTCTCCGCCCTGGACTCAATCCTGTGAGACTGTCCAAACCAGCAGAAAACACACACACGGATACTACATAGCCTCCAGCAAGAAACCATTCTTTTTCTATCTCTCTTACACACACGCACAGACAGAGAGAGATTTTAATATAAACTATCACGCTGGGTCCTGTGTTGCTCCAATAAGCACTGTCTGTCTTGGAGTTAGGGATGAGGTGGGGTTGTTTGTTCAATTGAAAATGCAGACTGTGATTGTAGCCTTTTTGCAGTCACATGCAGACAAAACAGTACCTAGTTTATCTGTAAAACAAACACGATATTGTGACAGTTAAAAAATGTAATCTATAAACTATTTGCAAACTTGTGTGGAAATGCGTCCTGCTAACACACATTGCTGTAATGGTACACAGGGCCTTCAGGTTGCTTCTACATATTGGAAAGCCTAATAAAATAAAATGAATAAAACCTTATTTATATAGCACTTTTCACGACAAATCTGTCACAAAGTGCTTTACAAAAATAAAAACAACATCATAACACAACATTCTCAGTTATCATAATCCACAGTATAAGACATTAGCCTGTGTTGTTTCTGTCTCCTTATGCTTGCAGTGCACTAGCTCGATGTTGTCCTAGGGCTACCTAGTGACCGTGTCTGTGGCACATTGTGGCTCAAGCTCACAAATTTCTACTTAAAATGTAAATCTTTAGAAATGTCTCAAAATTATGTAGTTTCACATGAATCCATGCGTCTGTGGATCCTTAAAACAGCTGAGCATTATTTTTTGGTAAGTAAAGGTTACTTTTAAATTTAATGGGGATTATTATCACCTGTGGATTGATACATATTTGATGGTCAGTGATTGTTTTTTCTTTTTCTTTATTTTTTAAACCAGGGCATTTCTGCATAGAAAACTTATTTTATTTATTTATTTATTTATTTTACATTGACATATGTCTTTCAACCCAAGCCGATTACTTCCTGTTGACAGCATAACTCTTGAAAATGGGTCACAGAAATACGCTCACTGGCCACTTTATTTGAGACACCTTGTCAATACCTTCAGACCTCCCTTAATTTTTCATGTCTTAGATTCAACAAGGTGCTGGAAACACTGCTCAGATGCTTTGGTCCATATTGACATGACTGCATCACCATTTGCTGAAGATCTGTCAGCATTTCAACGATGCTCAGTTGGTTCTGAGGGTCCCAAAGTGTGCTAGGAAAATACCCTCCACACCATTACACCAAGATCAGCCTGAACCGTTGATACAACGCCTGATGGATCCATGCTTTCATATTTACACCAAATTCGGACTCTACCATCTGAATGTCGCAGCAGAAATCAAGACTCATCAGACCAGGCAATGTTTTTCCAATCTTTTCTTGTCCAACAGTGCAAATTGTAGCCTCGGTTTCCTGTTCTTAGCCGTCAGTGGCATCCAGTGTGGTCGTCTACTGCTGTACTCCATCTGCTTCAAGGTTTGACGTGTTGTGCATTCAGAGATGCTCTTCTGCATACCTTGGTTGTAAAGAGTGGTTATTTTGAGTTACTGTTGCCTTTCTGTCAGCTAGAAGCAGTAGAGCTGCCGCTCACTGGATATTTTCGTTTTTTGGACGATTCTCTGTAAACCCTAGAGATGGTTGTGCGTGAAAATCCCAGTAGATCAGCAGTTTCTGAAATATTCAGACCAACCCGTTTGGCACCAACAACCACGCCACATTCAAAGACACTTTAATTACCTTTCTTCCCCATTCTGATACTCGGTTTGAACTTCAGCAGGTCGACTTGACCATGTCTACGTGCCTAAATGCACTCAGTTGCTGCCATGTGATTGGCTGATTAGATATTTCAGCAGTTTAATAGATGTACCTAACAAAATGGCCAGTGAGTGTATAATTTCATTTAAAAAGAAGGAGCATAAGCTCAGTTATTTCACACCCTTTTTCACTGTGTTTTGTTTTTGTTTTTCTCAGTTTAATTAAACAGGAGGAGATTTTCCATTTATTTTCAGTTGTGGAATAAGACACATTTGTTGCATGAGTATTTGAAGCAGCAGGATTGTGTATTAGTGAGTCAAAATAAACTACACTGTGCATTCATGCTAATGAAGGGTTCATTTAACATCCGCTCTTCTCTATTTGTAATATTATTTGTGCATGCATATTGACAGCTAGAACAGCGTAGCACATCGGGGTAAGAGACATCATCATGGAGCATTTTGTTCTCTCTGCTCCTGCCTTCCATCTGGAAACAGGACACCTCCTTCTTTTTCTTTAACCCTACCCTCCACCTAATGAGCAACACCCCTTTGGTGGCTCTACCCTCAGCCGCCCCCTCTCTCCCTCGCTCCTTCTCTCCCCCAGCACCCTAAATCTGCAGCATGCGTCCACATTTATCGATTGCTGATGTTAACTGGGTAAACTAGTGAGTTGGATCTTCCTATTTCCCCAGCAGTAAAGCTAGTTCACCAGTAAGACCAGTACTAGTAACACTAAATCAGCAGTTTAAAGGAGCTGTGGGGATCCAGGGTCTGTGTGTGTGAATGGGAGTTCTGGTTTTGGGAGTGCAGTTATTCAGTACAACCACCAGGGGCCGCCAGGACAGTTCTGTCTGTCCAGAGCTGCAGAGATCATAAGTACTCTTGAAACTGTTACAGTACGAACATACGGAAAACTGTGTTAAATCTGTGTTACTGTGCTTTATCATAAAAAAATGTAGATGATCTTCACTGACAATGCAGCCATTTGAAAACAACACTATTTAAGTGAATTTCATTCTAAATCAAATACTTTCATTGTATCAAAATAAGGCCGGATTTCATAGAGCTGGATTGGTTCACCATCAGCATTTACATGGTAGATATCGGTAGCGTTCACCAGGTAGCTGAAATTGTGGACGCTGGAACAACTGTAGTAACTGCAGAAACTCTTACCCAGCAAAAGAAAACAGCCCCATTGTTGAAGGAGGTAAAGAAGACAATGAGGGAGACTGATGCAGAAAGTAAAACAAGAGTAAGCCTGCTATGGTAATGACATTATGTCTACAAGTTTAGTGCATACAAATTAGCAAATTTGTATGTGCTGGAAGGTTTGTTTTGGTTCAGCATAATGATGGTCTCCTTCAGCTGCATCACCATCTGTTTGGACCTCATATTGTTCCAGTGATCACCTACCAAATGCAAGTTTAACACTTAGAATCAGCTCCAGATCTTTTATCTGCTTGATTTGCAATAGAATAATAAGGGAACAGGCCTCACCTGGCTATGAAACTACTTGCCAGTCAATTGTCAAATTACTTTTGAGACTCTGAAAATGGGGGACTATGTATAAAAATGCACTGGCAGGCATACATGTCCATATTATAACATCATCTCAACTGTGTTTGACAGATAATATGGTATGCTTTGGATCCTGGGATTTTCCTTTCCTTCTCCATAGTTTTCTCTTCCCATCATTCATCATTTTCCAGAACTGTGCAGGCTCTTTTAAATGTTTTCTGGCAAAGTCTAATCTGGCCTTCTTGGCCTTGAGTTCCTCTGGTGTCCCTAAAAGTGAAAAAAAAAAAAGTTCTTTTAATAAATAAAAATAAAAACAGATATACAAAAGAGCAGTTTGATATTGTGAGAAAGACACTTGACTGATTTACAAACTAAGAATATTCAATTCAATTTTCAATTCAATTTTATTTATATAGCGCCAATATTCGCCTCAAGGCGCTTTATACTGTGAGGTAAAGACCCTATACAATATTAGAGACAACCCCCTGTAAGCAAGCACTAGGTGACAGTGGGGAGGAAAAACTGCCTTTTAACAGGAAGAAACCTCCGGCAGAACCAGGCTCAGGGAGGGGTAGCCATCTGCCGCGACCGGTTGGGGGTGAGGAGAAACAGAAGAGAGCAGAGGGAGACAGGACAAAAGACTCACTATGGGAGAGAGCCAGAGTTTAATCGTAGAAGAAGACTGATACTATACTCATGCCTGTATGATAAAGCTCCAATTTTTGTTAATTAGCTTAGCTTGGGATGAGTGGTTTTTGAAAAGATCAAACAAATTAGATATAATGCTTTAATTAGTTACTTTTGGACAGAGCCAGGATAGCAGGTTCCAAATTTCTGTTTTTTATGCTAAGCTAAGCTAAGTAGATGTATCTTCTTAGAAAATTGTTGACAAGAAAGTCAGTAAGTTTGTTTCGAATCATTCCTTTAAGAACATACTGGCTATCATCTAATCTTTTCTGTTCCCCTATGGATGGTTATAACAAAGGGATGGGACACTTTCACAAAGAAGGGATAACATAAGAATCATGTAATCAGTTCCATGTATGACAACTTCCTCCCTGACCTTACATGTGAAATTGGAAAGCTGTGTGAAGAAGCATTCAGATTTTACAGCAAAATCACTGATTTCCAACTAAGAAAGTAATTTTTAGATCAAATGTATATTTTGATTAGTAGTGATACTGCTGAAATTAGAAGTATGTAACATGTATTTAAATAAAAGAGAAAAGAAAGATTAGTATCTTAGGTAAAATCTGAGGCATTTTATCTATACTAATTTCAAGTGACCATGCTGCTACAGCTAACGCCAAACAATGGCTGTAGGAGTGGGGATGGTTGTAACACCTTTTTAAAAAAGTATTAAAACTATCCCAATGAAGACAACTAAATATATTTTCCCTATCCTACTCCTTTTTTCAGCATGCTAAGACAGTGGGTGAGATAAGCAGTATCACTGTGATGGGGAAATAACCAAAGTTACACTGTTCTTCTTTTACCCTAGTGCCTATTTTCTAGCAATAGCTGACTGTGATTTAAAATTCAAAGGTGAGTGACCTAGATGAAGCCCAGGAAGGTGTTGGTCAATAAAATATATTTTTTGCTGCAGTCTCACTTTTTAATCCTTCACTCTTATTGTTAAAACCTACTACCTGGGTAGGTTCTAACAGTGGAACTCCTTGTGTTTGACATCAATTAATTTTGCAATATAGTTGAACAGGTTAAAAACATTGGTACTTGCAATGGACAAATAAGTGTATTTTGTGTCAAAATTTAAAAATCCTAACACAAATATTCTGACTTGTAAGTGCTGATAAAAGAAAAGTGCTACAATCATCCCCAGTCTCCCCAGCTGCTATGCTAACCGATGGCTGCTGTGACTTAATATTACCATAAAGACATGAAAGTGGTATATACCGTCACAGCAAGCAAAAAAAAAACAATAATCATATTTACCAAAAATATAAAGAATAACTGACATAAATCCAACTTTTACAACAGATATAATATCTATATTACTATTTAAAAACATCTGTATATTTTTTTATATATGCAAATTTACCCTATTCATGCAATATCTGCAACTTCAGTATGGTTAGTGTTGATTAAGTTTAATGAAGAATGGGACACTGTAACATTCAAATAACATTACAAACACACACTCACCCACCCAGATGTCCAAACTACTGAATCTGGCAGCAGAGGTCAGTTTTGAACTGGATCACTGAATAAAAGTCAAACGCGCAAAGAAGAAATAGATTTAAAAGGCAGGAAACCAACCCTTCAGGAAACTATTCTAAGTGTAGGATCTAATTACAGCACATTAAATGTGTTTTAATTAACATTAAAACAATGAGTTATACTTTTAGAACAAAAGGTGACTGTGGCTTTGTGGGGTTTTTTTTAAATTTTGTGGCCACACTCCATTTCTGCTGGAAGGAAAGTCTCTGATAAGGAAGTGCAATGAAGATTACAGGGGCGGACAAAGATATACAGAGAGAAAGGAAAAGAGGAAAAAAAAGGCCACAGTTTAGTCAGTCATGAGTAATAAACTTGCTCTGTGTGTGTTTGCGTGTGTGTGTGTGTGTGTGTACGTGTTGGTCTTCTGCAGATCTCATCAGCCAGCTCAGAATCCAGCAGCTCTGACGTCTCTGCACCACAGCTGGCCAATAATATGCCTTAGTGTCAGCCAATCAGCACCAGCCAGTTTGGGTGAACCTACCCACCTCTTTGCTCCACCCTCTCAGGGATTTTCTGTCAAAGTAAAACACTTCAAGCTGATTACGCTGAAAATGAAAACATATGCATATGAAAGCATTATAATGTAATAAAATATAAGCTGCCTAACAGTTTTAGATGTGAAAGGGCTGTTGGTGGAGTAAAGATATTGTTGTTCTTACAGTATGGTATAAGTATTGCCTTCGCCCTCTCCTCTTCCTTTGTTTTTACCCAGCAGTAACATAGTTTCCACCAGCACCCTGCTGGTCAACAGCAAGTTCCTGGATTGAAGAAAACATCCATGTCTGATGAAAAAAAATTACTCAGACCTGTTACTTATTAAAGCAACACAACAGTATAAAAACACTTTTAAAAGGCTGAAAAACTAAATAAAGTGGTACTGCAGAAGTGCACAACATACAAAGTTTGTCGGTCCCTATGGATCAGTGGCACACTTAACATTTTGTTGTGGCTGGTTGAGTTGGAGCTGATTTTACCTACTTTCCTACACATACATTCTATAGGCTGTTTGGGGTGACAATGAATATTTGTAATTCATTAATATTTCAACAACACACCTCATAATTGCTGCTCATTCACTGGAATAAATTAAATAGGCTTAAACAGTGCATGACCTGCTGCACATGCTTCTTAGCATACATTACAATTTGAAAAGCCTAGCTATATGATTTTTGTTATTTATTTATTTATTTTTTGCCTTAGGAATTCAGCCAGCTGGGAATACTACAGGTTCGACCCAGAAAGATGCTAATGGGCATCTAGGGGTCCAAATTTGTGAAACATCTGGGTATTTCATGGCAGAAGCACAAACCAATCCTCAGAGTTGGGGAACATTGTCAGAGCAGAAGGCAGCAAGTTTTCTTCCAGGATAACCTTGTACGTGGCTTGATTCATGCGTCCTTCACAAAGACGAATCTGCCCGACTCCAGCCTTACTGAAGCATTTCCAGATCATCACCGATCCTCCACCAAATTTCACAGTGGGTGTGAGACATTGTGGCTTGTAGGCCTCTCCAGGTCTCCGTCTAACCATTAGACGACCAAATGTTGGACAAAGCTGGAAATTAGACTCATCAGAGAAGATTACTTTACTCCAGTCCGCTATGGTCCAATCCTTATGGTCTTTTGCAAACTTCAGCCTGGCTCTTCGCATAAATCAAGCCACGTACAAGGTTATCCTGGAAGAAAACTTGCTGCCTTCTGCTCTGACAATTTCAAGAATAACTTAAATTTATATTCCTTATATTCATCTCCACTTAAAGTTGTTGGTTAGAAAACCCACCCATTTGAACACATTACATCTAATCAAAGCATCTTTATATATATATATACACTGCTGAAAAAAAAATCAGTGGAACAATCTGTCCAGTTAGGGAGCAGAAACGCTTTTATCTGCTTTGGTGCAAATGAAAGTGACAACAGATACACTGGAGAGGCAGCAACAAGACAACCAGAAAGGGAATGGTTTTGCAGGTGGTGGCCACAGACCATTGCTCCCTCATTGTCCCTCCTGACTGATTTTTCTCTAGTTTTGCATTTTGCTTGTGTCCTTTTCACTGCTGGTATGAGACGGTGCCGCCGGCAGCCCATTCAGGCTGCACAGGGAGTCCAGCTTCTCCAGGGTGGCACATCCATACATCACAAAAAGGTTTGCTGTGTCTTCCAGCACAGTCTCAAAAGTGCGGAGGAGATACCAGGAGATGGGCTTTTACACAAGGAGAGCTGGACAGGGCCATAGAAGGGTGTCAACACAACAGCAGCTCCTTTGCATGAAGAGGAACAGGAGGAGCACTGCTAGAGCCCTACAAAAAGACCTCCGGCAGGCTGCTCATGTGCATGTTTCTGACCAACCTGTCAGAAAAAGACTTCATCAGGGTGGCATGAGGGGCTGACGCCCTTTAGTGGGACATGTGCTCACAGCCCAGTACTGGGCAGCTCGATTGGCATTTGGCTCAGAACACCAAAACTGGCAGGTCTGCCACTGGTGCCCTGTTCACTTACATTTGCATCAAAGCAGGTGAAATGAATTCATAATGGTTTGTGCTTCCTAAGTGGACAGACTGATACCCCTGAAGGTTAATGACTTTATGTTTTACTGTGATGATTGAGTGTTCCTCTAATTTAAAAAAATAAATAAAAATTTTACATTATCTTAATGTCAGTACAGTTTGAGCATAATATTTTGTTGCTTGGTTGTTGTAACAAACGAAATGGGCATCAGTGTCATTTAGCCAAAAAGTTTTAACAAATGCTAAACCTTGAAGTAAAGGTAAATAACAATCCGGTCTCATGGTAGTTCGTGATATAGTCACAACCTTTAATCTACTGATTCATGTAAATAAATACAGACGTCACTAATTATTCCACTGGGGCTTGTTTCAAGCAAGGAGGCATTTTTATCATTCATGATTACATTACTGAAATTTGAAGGTTGTGGCACTTCATCTCAGTGGCTTTGGTAAAAATTGCGCATGGCTTTGAACAAAGGCAACATGAATAAATGTTAAAGTCATTTTTACATTCATTTGAACTGACATGTTGGTTTTGATACTCAAAACAAAGGGAATTTGAAACAAAGCTTGGCAGAGAATCAAAGCCTTAAAAGATAGATGTAACAGCTGTGTCTCTCAGCCTGGATTCTCCTGCTGTAAACGAGAACGTTCACTTTTTGTCACTTTGTGTGACAGGTTTAAGCAAAAAGATAAAATCAGTCACTGAGAAAGATATTTAGTATCAATGACAGAGAATTTTGATTTACTACATATACTCTTGAAGTGGGAAGTTTTAACTGTAATCAAACCTGAAGACTGTGAAAGTGTACGTACAGCTGCTCTCACACATCCCAAGATATGGTTGTGGTACAAGATGTTTCCCTCTTCTCGATCCCATGACATTTTTTTAAAATACATTTTTACCTTTAGGTTTAGTTCGTGCACAACATTGCAACATTAAACTTGCACTCTTGATTTTTTTTTTTTTTATATTGAAGAAGTGAATCTATAAGGACCACAGATCTGTACAGTGCTAGGGTGGACATCGATTATAATGTTCAGTCGAAACCTTTTGGATTTGGTGAGCATGCTGCAAGCTTTGGTTGGTATTGACTTGCTTCTTCACTCAAGCTGCTATATCCTACTTCACTGGAGGCGATGGGATTGTGATTCACACACAAGTATCTCTGCAGAAAAAACAAAAAAAAAAAACTTCAGCGCTGCTCAGCTACACTTTTACACTTGACACCTTTTAAATTTTTTAAATTTATTTATTCATAGAGGTACTGTTTAGTAAAGGAAGGTTACATAAGTTAATTATTTAAAGTTTATATTGTCATATCAATACTTTGTTAATTTTTGGTAATAACTTCTGGAAAAATTCTTGCTGTTTTTTCTTAAAGTGTGCATTACATATAGTTAATGTACACTTTAAAAAAAAATTCATAAAAACTGAAAAATGTCCTGGTAATTTTCTGCCAGTACATTATCAGTTTTTTTTTTTTTGTTTGTTTGTTTGTTTTTTTTTGGAATTTTTTTGG
>VUQI01060276.1:34555-45935 GCA_015106735.1 Paratilapia polleni | reverse complement strand
GTTGGGGGCATGAAATTGTCCAAAATGTCTTGGTATGCTGAAGCTCTAGAGTCCAGTGGCGGCGTGCTTTACACCACTGCATCCGACGCTTTGCATTGTGCTTGGTGATGTAAGGCTTGGATGCAGCTGCTCGGCCATGGAAACCCATTCCATGAAGCTCTCTACACACTGTTCTTGAGCTAATCTGAAGGCCACATGAAGTTTGGAGGTCTGTAGCTATTGACTCTTCAGAAAGTTGGTGACCTCTGCGCACCACGCGCCTCACCCCATTCTGTGATTTTACATGGCCTACCATTTTGTGGCTGAGTTGCTGTCGTTCCCAATCACTTCCACTTTGTTATAATACCACTAACAGTTGACTGTGGAATATTTAGTAGTGAGGAAATTTCACGACTGGACTTATTGAACAGGTGGCATCCTATCACGGTACCACGCTGGAATTCACTGAGCTCCTGAGAGCAACCCATTCTTTCACAAATGTTTGTAGAAGCAGTCTGCATGCCTAGGTGCTTGATTTTATACACCTGTGGCCATGGAAGGCATTGGAACACCTGAATTCAATGATTTGGATGGGTGAGTGAATACTTTTGGCAATATAATGTATCTATTGTGCATCTGTCTATAAAGAATACTCAGGATATTACTGCATAGAAACACATGCTAAACCAACTCTCTACATCTCTCCAATCAACAACTTTCCACAAACAACTCACAGCTAAGTAGTTAGCAGGCTAAATTAGAAAAGAAGGATTTTGCAGAACTGTGTATAAAAGATGGAGATAGCCAACGTGACATCGATTACTGGTTCGTGAAGTCAGGTCCAGTTATGAAACTTTAAGCTGAGTGTGTGTGTTTTTACTGTTGTCATTTTGTTGTATGGACATGGCCAGAGAGCAGTGGATCTGACAAAGAAACCGAGGGACACTGCACTCTGATACTGAAGTGATTTGTCAATCACAAGAAAAGCCCGTCCTTAAGTATACCATGATTAAAAGCATACCATACAAACAGGGGCCATAATTTACAAAATGAACATCGTGTTGTGTTCAGTTCAGCCTTGAAACCAGTGACTGAGAGAAAGGAGCTGAAGGTCATTTTCCTGTAAACTTCTATACAACTGGGCTTCCTCCTTACTGGCCATTAGAAAGACTTAAAGTATAAGGCACTTCCACACTGGCTTTACTTTTCAGACCTGCAAGATTGTTAGCAAGCACAAAGCTAGACATGTTCACTGTGCAGTTATCAACTTTTTAAACAGCAGTGCTGGGCTATGACAGTGTTTTCTGTAGCTACAATCATAAATGCATGTCACATTTACTTTGGACTAAATTAACCTTTTTACTATTACAGTTTAAGCCATTATGTCTAAAATTTTTTCTGATTTATGCAACTTTCACTGCTCCATGTTTTCATGGTTTCAGGTGTCTCAGTAGGCTACATCCATTGAAGTGATCATTTCATGACATTGCCAGCAGGCTGAGAATCTGACAGAGAAACTCAAACAAATGAATTGCTCCTTTCATTCATTCCTGTTTGCTAGACTTCAAAGTCAAATATGAACAATTACATCTTTACAGCTAAAGTAATCCACACCAAAGAGCTGAGCTCCATTTCATATGCCTAGTATATGCCATCACAACTCAAAATGTCATTATTTTCAAGCTCTGTGAATTAATTACACAAGAGTGTGAAGAAAAAACATGGCTACCTCCAGGTTTGCTTTGTGGCCTTTTGGGACAAAAACATAGGCTCATCAACAGACATGTTGTTCATGAACTGAAGAAACAGAAGGACCAAAACTGGGGCAAAAGGTGTGATGTACAATGTGTAATTAGATCAAGAATACAGATTTCACTGTTTTGGAAACAATGTATTGGATAGAATATTGATTTTAATCCTAGTAGGTGGTGACCTAGTAGTTAACCCAATTTTTTGTGATTTCCTTCCATTTTTCCTACTTGAAAATTGAAAATTATAAGTTTCCAGTTGCCATCGAATGCAGCATTAATGCCAAGTACAGCTGATATAGTCCAGTATTGTGATTTTGGTCAGATAAATAGATACAAGGCAATGCTCGGTGTCTACATGTTCAATGTTTCTTTCACAAGTCAGCCAGTAAAGCAATTTTCAGTTTGTGCTTAATGAAAATAAACATACCTTCATCTTCCAAGTGATAATTTAATTATTTTTTTAATCTATGCGCCACAGTATGTCTGACACATTGTAATAAAACTGCAATCTGTGAAGAAATAAAGTCATCATTATAGCTAGCCTACTCAAAAAGGCCTTTCTGTTGATTCAAAATGTGAATCTAGAGTGCATTGCAGTGTCTTCTCATATGTACAATGACTTAACCCATCTTACAGATCCAGTATAATTTACGTAAGTGCAGACTGTGAAACTCCCACTAACGTCACTAAAAGACTCATTCTTGTACACAGATTGATCAAAGTGATTAAAGTGCTCCTGATCTGGAACTCTTTGATCCCCTTGTTCCATGTGAAGACAGCTGCTGCAATATCACCAGGAGATATAACACCGCCACTTTCACTTTAGCCCTTTAGAGGTGCGGTCAGTGCGTCACACTATGATTATATGACTAAGTTTAGAGCAGCAAGTTACATGCCAAGTGCCAAATATAGCCAATATCTGCCACAACCTGTCCGACTGCCAACAAACTAAAAACATTTGTCCTCACAGTGCTATTTACCATCTCTGTGATTCTCCACTGTCAGATTTTACATGGCATTTCCTATTTTTAACCCATCTCTGCAAAAGGCGAACTTGTGTTTTGCATGCTGTGCTATTTTGTGCTGTAGGAAAATCACTCAGTGCGCACTATAAAAAAAAAAAAGGCAACGTATTAACTTCTTTTTTTACTTAAGAAGAATAAAATTAACTCAAATTGCCACGCAGTCAAATTCATAAGGCTCGGAAAACATCTGTGACATTTTCAATCTAGTTCTTGATTCCTTCCTGCTCTTTAAGATTATATTTTCTCCAGGTTTACAAATACACAACCTACGAACTCTAGTTTTATTTTGATTTACTGTATTTTACCAAACCTCTTAAAGAAGAAAAGCTTATCTACAACTATGGAGAAATTACCTTCGAACGGCAAAAAAATTAAAATATGAAAGAAGAGGGTTTCCTAGAATTGCATTTCTTCTTAACCTGATAAACACCACTCACTGTTGAAAAAAAAACTGATGTCCAGCTTGCATTCACTTACCAGGTAGTCTCTCTTCATCCTCCTCTTCATCAGAAAGTCTTCAGTGAAAACTAAAAAGGGCAGAGAAAGAAAGAGGAGAGAGGAAAAAAAGAGAGAAGGAATGTTTTAATCATTCTCAAGGAAGCCAGTTATCTTCCCACTCACATTGCTGAATATCCTACTCATACAGACACACAACACAAACACACACACACACATACACACACACACTCAGAGATGTCTCTAAAGGTCAAGATGAATCAGGAGAAGAGAGAAAAGATAGAGGACAGAGACAGAGAGAGAGAGAGTAAAACAGAAAATAAAGATCCAGAAAAGAAGAATGAATAGAATGTACAGAGAAAAGCAAATGACAGAGGGAGGAGAGAGCAGAGAGAGACTGGCGAGAGAAAGAATGAAATGCATGGCTTGGCTGAGTCATCGTAACTACCACTTCCTCCAACGCTCAAAGAGCTCCACTAATGACTGTCCAACTTCTGCGCACACACACAAATCTTAACCTGCCATCTATCTTCTACTTTAGACTTCAAACTCTTCAACCGCTTTTCCTTTCCTAAAGCAAACGTGTGTGTATGTGCGTGTATGTGCGTGTGTGCGTCTTTGTGAGAACTAATTTGAATTAAAAATACTGGAAGTGAGGGTGTTTAGGCGGGCCTAACTCTGGGACAGACCTTCGGTGGGCTGTCCAAGGGTTCAGGTGGGGGTTTAAGCATTTATTGTCATGACTTAAGTTCCTGTAATGTGCTTTGTAATTCATTATGTCATTGAGAGTCCTCACAAACCCTAAAGTGCAAACATGTGAATGTGTATTTATGAGAAACCTGAGAAGGCAACTCATGAACTGACCCCACTTTGTGTGTCGTGAGAAAACAACACAACACCCAGACAGCTTTCCCTTTTCCCAGAATTCCCAGGGGCATGGTCTCTTAGCTTTTATGTACTGGGAAGTTGCTTTACTTCACATCCATACTCTATGTAGCTGAAGAAACCAGGCTAGGTCCCTTAGTTAAAGGAATAGCTCAAGAATTAGATGCTGTTTGAAGCTTGTTGATCTGATATCTGTGAGTTAAAGTGAAACTATAAGTTTCGAGAGAAATGTGACATTTTTAAAATGAACTTTTGACAGTACAGGCAATAAAACACAATCTTCCCACCTTCTGTAGACTCTACTGCATTACTTGTTCTGGTATGATAAAACAGCTCATCTTACACTGGCTAGTTTAAAAGATGGAGCTAAATTGAGCACATGTTTAGTGTAGCTTCACATAAAGACAGAAAGCAGCAAAAAAAAATGCTGGCTGACAACTCTAAACCTCATTTATTAACACAATGAATCTTACTCTTGTTTAATGTGTTCATAAGCAGAAATATAAAAATAACAAGTTGGGTTTCTAAAGAAGAGTTATGCACTGGAACCATTTCCCGATGAACACTAGATTATCTTATGAACAGCAGGTGCCCTGACATGGCATAGGTTTCATTTTTGGTTTTGAACTCTGTTAACCCTTTATAGGGCACTCATTGAAATGCTTCAAAATTTCAACTCTATACTTTTTTTTACTTTTTGTGTTTTGTGTCATGTTGCAAATCAAGTTACCATATATGGTTCATTTTGTGATAAAAAGGTAAGGCACCTTTTACACTCAAAGCAATATTTGTCAAGAAATAGTTCCAGTACATAAAATCACTGGCCACTTCATTAGATACACCTGTTCAACTGCTCATTAATACAGATATCTAATCAGCCAATCACCTGGCAGCAACTCTATACATTTAGGCATGTAGACATGGTCAAGATGACCTGCTGAAGTTCAAACCAAGCATCAGAATGGGGAAGAAAGGTGATTTAAGTGACTTTGAATGTAGCATGGTTGGTGCCAGACGGGCTGGTCTGAGTATCTCAGAAACTGCCAATCTACTGTGTGGGATTTTCCCACACAACCATCTCTAGGGTTTATGGAGAATGGTCCGAAAAAGAGAAAATATCCCCTGAGCGGCAGTTCTCTGGGAAAAAAATGCCTTGTGGATGCCAGAGGTCAAAGGAGAATGGCCAGACCACTTTGAGCTGATAGGAAGGCAACAGTAAATCAAATAACCGCTCATTGCAACCAAGGCATGCAAAAGAGCATCTCTGAATGCACAGTACATCAAACTTCGAAGCAGATGGCCTACAGCAACAGAAGAGCACACTAGGTGCCACTCCTGTCAGCTAAGAACAAGAAACTGAGGCTACAATTCACATGGGCTCACCAAAATTGGACAATAGAAGACTGGAAAAAACGTTGCCTGGTTTGAAGAGTCTTGATTTATGCCACCACATTCATATAGTAGGGTCAGAATTTGGCATAAGCAACATGAAAGCATGGATCCCTCCTGCCTTGTATCAACAGTTCAGGCTGGTGGTGGTAGTGTAATGGTGTAGGGGATATTTTCTTGGCACACTTTGGGTCAATTGGTACCAACTGAGCATGTAAAAGCTTTTCATGATTTTTTTAACTGAGCATCATTTAAACACCACAGCCTACCTGAGTATTGTTGCTGACCATGTCCATCCATTTATGACCACAGTGTACCCATCTTCTGATGGCTGCTTCCAGCAGGATAACAAGCCATGTCCAAATCATCTCAAACTTTTTTTTTTTAACATGACAGTGAGTTCACTCTACTCCAATGGCCTTCACAGTCACCAGATCTCAATCCAAAAGTGCCCCTTCTGATATGGTAGAAGGAGAGATTCACATCATAGATGTGTAGCTGACAAATCTGCAGCAACTTCGTTATGCTATCATGTTGATATGGACCAAAATCTCAGATGAACGTTTCCAGCACCTTGTTGAATCTAAGCCATGAAAAATTAAAGCAGTTCTGAAGGCAAAAGAGGGTTCAACCTAGTACTAACAAGGTGTAACTAATGAAGTGGCCAATGAGTATATGTAGCTCCCTAAAACCTAAAGAAATAATTTGTTATGTCTTTGTTCCACAAACATGTAAAACCTGTTAACTTCAAAGTTATTTGTAGGCTTTTTCTTCAAGTTTGACAGATCATGCTAGCTTTTCAACCCTGCTGTAAGCCTTAATGCTAAGCTAAAGTGACCAACTCAGGGTCCATATTTAATCACACACGCACAAGTTTAGAACATTTCTCACAAATGTTCATTCCTTTAAGGTCCAGTTACCACACATACACTAGCAGCATCTAATTTGAGGAAAAGTTCTGCTTTTCCTCAAATTAGATGCTAATTGCACAAGTGAAACTCAGATGGTAGAGCTCTGAGGTCAAAACTGGAAATAAGGCTGATGGTGAAAGTGCAACCTCGGGACAATAAGCTTGATGACCTGTTATAATCGATGGATCACGATAGTGTTACATCTTCGATTACTCATCAGAAGCAAACAAGGGAGGGCCCGAGATTCAGGCCACTCTGAATAATTTCTTTCAAATCCTTCATCTTTGCTTGGATGGAAATGTCTATCTTTCATGCCACTTGTATTTTATTTTTATTTTTTTGTAATTCAGAGCCCTTAAAACACCTGCATTGTCATCTTGACCAGCACTTTCAGTGACATTTAGGAATTCATCACCTTGCCCAACATTACACATATTGACACAGCAATAGTGAGACAGATAAAGTGAAAACAAAATTACTGGATCATTCTGAGAGTGTATCACCATGCTGGTTTTTTTCTTGTGATATCCAAGGCAGTCGAATGTAACCTTAGCCCCCCACACACTCTGTTACAGTTTGCACTGACAGTATGAATCCGCCTGCCTCTGGGGTTATTGTAATACAAATTCCCCCCCTGTCCAGCTCCATCTCCTATCCGGAGGAAATCATGGGAACTCTGAGCCAGCTTCATAAATACACATTTCCTCCTCTGCAGTTCCCACACTTTTCCCCCCCCACACACACACACACACACACACAGATACCCTTATTATATACTCAATTCAATTCAATTCAATTTTATTTATACAGCGCCAAATCACAACAACAGTCGCCTCAAGGCGCTTTATATATTAGGGTAAAGACCCTACGATATTAGACAGAAAACTCATAGACACAGACAAGTATAGACTTGGGCATGATGTCTCATGCAAATTGTGCATAGTCATACTGGCAGTAACAGAAGATTGCACCGGATGCTACCGTAGTTCAGCCTGGTTAATTACTGTATATTGCTGATGAACAGGATATGACAGTTTTGCAGCATTACTGCTACAATGCAGGCTCTGTATGCTAATTTCTGGCAGAAGACCATCCAGTATGCATTAGCCTTCACGCTTCAGTTGATGCAGCCTTTTTAAAAGGAGATGGGAAATTTGGCTGTTCTGTGAAACTTCAAATGTTCTCTGTTCTGTTTATTGAAAATGAAGCAACAGAACTGTATCATTTCAGTATTGCCATTGCAACTGATAAGCAAAATATGCCACAGTGGCAGGGGTCTACAGCCATGCTAGCATTTAGCTAAATGCCAACTTTATCTTACTGGCAGCAATGCTGATGTACATACAGTGCTCATAATCTTAACTGCACATGTGTTAAAACAATGTTTGTCAAACTGTGGCTTGGGCCCCACTGGTGGATAATAGAGACACTGCAGGTGGGGTGCAGATGACCAAGGAAAAATACAGAGTGAAATGAAATTGAATTGATATGATTTTTGTAGAGAAAATGGACCAAAGAAACAGTGCTGATGCTTGTGTTGACCGTTATTTCATTGAATTTCAATTCAGATCTGTTTCAACTGTTACTCTGAACTGGTTTCTAAAGTGGGGCTTGCCTGAAAAGGTTTGAGAACCACTGTGCCAGCAATTACTAAACCCTGCTCTAAACACTGCAGGTATTAGTTCAAAGTTTTGAACATATGAACTGGAAAAGCCATAAACCCAGTAAGTACCTCTAGATTCCCCCAAATTGCCAACCCCTTTACTTTCCACCATGCCACTGTAAATCACTTTTAGACGTACCCAAGTGAGTCAGATGAGGTTAAATGGGCAGTGTGTGTCAGCATAAGTAGAAATCAGTCATCATTTTTGTGACTTAAAGCAAAATAAGCCAAGCAGTTGCTACCTGACTGGCTGTTGTATCAGTTGAAAACTCAGCAAAATATATAGGTTTTAAGTGTTTTAACCACGTGGAGCCAAACAGAAAGTCAAAGTCTCACCTCGGTCAATAGGATTCAAGCCATTTCAAAATGCCATAGTATTTTAGTTTGAGTCACAGTGGACTAACCATCCCTAAAAGCCTGCCAATGGAAATGCTACAAATATCCAAATTGCATACACAGAAGTTACTAAATGTGAAAACAAAAAAAGAAAACACATCACAACCCAGAAGACACTGGGAAAGCCATGGATCCTGTAAAAATCTACAGAATCCCCCAAGTTAGCAAAGATGAGCAATGAAGTATGACCTTTTACATAAATTACAAACAACATGATCATCATTAAACACCTTACAGCGAAAGAATTTTGGCATGTGCCAACTCTCTCCAGGGAAAAATTCACCCAGAAAAAAAAAAAAACATTTTCCATTTTATGATGGGTATAAAACTAAGAAATAACAGGGCAGTCGGTATGAGCAGCTGCCATAGATAAACGTGAAGAAAACAGAACTACACAGAAACTGAAACTTTATCTGCTTTATCAAGAAACTTCAAGAAGACGTCACAGTACAGCACACACATTTTGACAAACAATCTTGATATTGCTTATCCATAAAAATAAGGATAAAAACAATAAAATATTTAAAAAATAATGAGGTTGTTTTCATGAAACGGCTTCAACCACATAGTGATCAGTAGCCAAGAAGTTAATTTAGGGGTTCCAGAACAGAAAAATGATGAAAAATAAGTCTGTTTATTTCACTGCCACGCAGCTATGCTGACTACGTCCACAGAGATTAAGAGAGAAAGGAAGACCTTGAGAAACGCTGGCTCAGCAGAGTGCTCATTGTGGGAGGATTGTGGGAGATTGAGTCTATAGATGAGTCAAGGAGAGCCATTACACATATTATCAGAATGAATAGCACAGCAGTCTATCTTTAGTGTCCGTGTGGGAATCAAACCAAGACTTGCTCACTGGTAGCTGGGATATATGTCTAAACACTGTACTATACACTATACTCTTTCAATAGTCCACCAGTGAATGGGACTGGTTTCCTATAACTGAAACAGCTGCTAAACTCTGGCTTCATCAGTTGAAATGTCCCATGACTGTCTAAAACAAATCAGAGACACTTACACAGAACAAGAATTCAGCTTTTCTCTTTCCTTTAAAGGCACCAAGCAGGGTTTTCCTCCTTAAATTACCCGTAAAGACATTTCCAAACAAATTATGCTTTTGTCTGCTTTGCCGTTTTACTATTTTTGAAAGTTCAAGACATTTTATCTTCCTTTTTATCCGTGGTTTGGTGGGCTTGCAATGCATGAAACCAGCACTGCAGATTGTATCTTGTGCAAACATGACTCTGTGATACAGTAACTTTCAGTTGTGATGGCTGTTGCATTACATTAGCAAAACACTCCCTGCTCATAAATCTAGTGATTACAAAGCAGAATGACATCTTTAATGTTAGAGTTTTTCTGGAGTCTGACAAATGTGCTGCTTTAAAGGTCCAGTTTTTGAAATAGGTAAGCATTATTTGAAATAAATGTATAATAAGTATTTGAAATGTTTGGCTTTAACCCAAAGCAGATAACATACTCTAAGAATGATGAATTGATCTAAAACAAAGTAAGGGGGGTATTCTCAGTGTGACTGTCAGCCAGAACTAGCAGATCTTTTATGCCATCGACTGTCCATGTTAATAAAGTACACTGATTTTTCCCCGTCAGCAGTCCATATTTTATTTACTCATGGCCAAAAAAAAAACACTTTACTGGTATTGTTGAAGGTTTGAAGAAAACAATATTTAAACTGGTGCTTTTATAATGCCAGAAAATAGCCACACACCTACACTCCTGTCTTTTTCCACCTAGTCAGCTTTTTTTAAGTTGTTAAACCAACTGCTAGCATTACAAATGGAAGCATATACAACATTAAAAATTCACACGAAAGGCAATGTTTAACTTTAAGCAATGCAGGTGGAGTTTCACAGTTAGCTGTGAAACTGTTGAATATCTGGGATGCAGTTTCTGCTCAATGGTACGTGGAGCAATAGTCAACAGTGAGTCCTGTCCATAAGGGAGAAGGTGATGTTAAACAATATCATCATAAAGGACAAGCTCATCCTGTGGAGTTGTTGAGAGTTGCTTTGAATGATTCACAGTTCAAAATAATGACTCTCTTATACTTGACCCATGCTCCATTAAGCCAACTTTCTTCTGATTGGCTGAGCCTTGTACACTGAAGGTTTGAACACCAGGTGGGAGGTGCGTCTGAGATGACCAAATTAAGGATATCTGCTCTCAGTGACATCATACAGAGCCAAGAGCAGAAAAAAACTGCCTGAAACTGAATGTTTAGAGCAGTCTGAAGCCTGAGCTTTGCACGCACACTTCATGATTTACACTTCATGTAACAGTATAATATATAAACTTAGCACAAAAAGTAAGGAAATTTGTGTTTGGTCGATTATTTCTTTGCTGTAACAATGCTTCTTGACAATCTTACACCATTGGAAAGCCTGTTTATTTCCCTTTAAATGGTACCACATTTGTAAGGAAAATGCATTTGCAGGTTGAGCAGCAGAGTTGAGTATGTGGGTTGCGCCCATGAAGAACTTGCCAAATCATATCTGCCATGTTGTTGTGGCTGTGTGTGACTCTTCCACATGCTACTGAGGCCCCTATTTGTTAAATGAATAAATTGTTGAATTGCCAATATGTCTTGTTTCTTCAGACTTCAACCATCCAATCCAATAAACAAGTTGAATATTATATATATATATACATACATACACACACACACACACATATATACACACACATACATATATACATACACACACACATATATACACACACACACACACACATATACACACACACACACACACACACACACACACACACACACACACACATATATACACACACACACATACATATATATACACACACACACACACACATATATATACACACACACACACATATATATATATACACACACACACACATATATATATATACACACACACACACACA
>VUQI01060276.1:2154-28989 GCA_015106735.1 Paratilapia polleni | reverse complement strand
AAAAAAAAAAAGCAGCCAGTGAGTGTAAATGTATCTTAAGTGCCTTTACAAGCACCTTCTGGAGTAAATGGTTACATCTGTCCCCATGTTTCCAATCTGCCTATTTACGTAAAACTGTAACGCAGGCAAAGAAAGATGATGTGCAGTTCAGAGACGTCATCCACCATGATTTCTGTTAGTAACAGTTTCATACTCTCGCTGCCATTTGGATCCACAGTGTCCCCTCTGGCCTAAAAACTAAAGGCAACTGGGCTTTCTCTGTTCCTCCCCCAAGGCTCTGGAATAATCTGCTATACCACATAAGGACCAGTGCAACAGCTAACAATTTTAAATCCATTCTAAAGACCCACTGGTTTTCGCTTACTTTAGCCAAATCTAAGGTGCCTCAGGTATTTTGTCAAGTGTACTGTGAATGTTTTCTTACTGCTGTTTTAGTTTTTGTTTTTATATGTACTTATTTTTATTTGACTCTTAAAGATTTTTACCGTGGGGTTTTAATATTATTTTTTATTTAACCCATTTGTATTGTTATATTGTTTTGCTTTGCTTTTCAATTTAAACATGTTTCTTTATGTGTGTTTTGTACTTGTGTTTTTGGAGACCTGGAAAGCTAATGTCTGCCTCAACTGTAAAGCACTTTGGGTCAACTCCAGTTGTTTTAAATGTGCTGTATAAATAAAAAAGTGACTTGACAAGTTTGCATACTATCTTTTACTGCTGTATTCTGCCCAGAAGCTGATTTTTTTCCCCCCTGCTTATTAATTATTATGAATAATGGAGCAGCCAAAAGTAGCTTTTATTTTGCAGTCTTCTACAAACTTGTGAGAATTTAGCAACTGAGCCACAGTCTTGAATATGTAGTGATTCTGTGTCTCGCTCGTGGAAACTTAAAGCAATATATGCTCACATGCTGTATTCAATAACCTACACTGATAATCATACCCCCATTGTCACACAGACATACATGAATTCACTTACTTCACATTAATTTGAAACCAGTGAAGGAGGCGGTAAATTAAATTCAGCTAGATGCTCTACAATCAGTACAATTTTGGTGTGAAAAAGGGAGAGTGTACAACTATTAAATCATCTCCGTTTTAGCAAACCTATTTTGTTATAAAAGAGCTCACAGTTTAACGGTTTGTACATTTTATTTGCTTATTCTGCTTTCAGGCTTTAAACAGCATGCTGGAAATGTGCTTTCCTTAATACTGCTATATAAAATATTTAAATATTGGAATATTGCCCTGTGGAAATACAGTGTACTGATAGATATTATGTGGATTTGTATGTTGGATGCCACGTCCGTGCTTTTCCACTAGGTGGCGATATAACCCTTTGTATAACATTTGATTGACTCAATGCTCCACCTCCATTCACAAAGTAAAATGCAGTGTACATACACTGTACAAACTTGCCAGTGTTTAATTTGTAAACCCAACAGGTTTACTGTCAGAAACGGTCTCTCTTTGTCACTTTAACAACATAAGCCACTAACAAACAAATGTATAGCTCAGTTTTTAAGCATGAAGTATGAGGATTTAATGAGCAAGTGTTGCAATACTTCATGATGCACACATAGGCACATTTGGCCTCTTCATTGCAGAGTGCTATGACTTTGACCTTTGACCCTTTTTTCACTCGGTTTCTCACAGGAAGCCGCAGTATCATCAGCTCAATGAAATAAAAAGCAAATATGTAAATGCACATGTTGCAAAAATTTTGCATGAAAAGATAAGCAATCAACATGTGAAGACTTTTTTCATCCTTTTCTGAATAGACTTTCAGGCTTTGCCACCACCACTTCCTCTGCTGTAAAGCCACTGGGTGCAGTTCTTTACTGGAAACCAGTAGCTCTGACTAAAAACACCACAGTAGTAGTGAACAGTGCACTTGTGGCAACCGTTAGTTATCAATAACTTGCACAGCAACAGTTAAACCCTCAGTGGAGACTATGCAAGAACTGTCACACATTCTCCATCTTCTCAGCTTCTCAGTAGGGCAGCATCTTACTGGAAACCAGTATCTTTAACTGTAAACTAGTATGGTCGCTCAAAAATGTCTGCCCATTATGGGTGTGAGAGAGCTTTTTGCTACAACTTGTTTCAATGTACAAGTACTGATATCAGACATGGGAGTGTTTCCTGTTAAGATATGCAAATTAGTTGTGTTGCTAGGGCTAAAGTTACATTCTCTGACAGGGTAGAAATATTAAGTTCTAAAGTTGCTGGTGGTCCAGCTAACGTACAGGGCTGCAGTTCTACAAGAGCAAAAATGCAACCTTCACACTCATTACTAGATTTCACCAGTGTCAATGTCACACTGTTAATAAAAAACAACTGCACGCATTGCATTGCATTCTGCTTCCTTCTGCTCTCTTCCCTACTGGACTCCATTACAGCTTTTCAAGTCCTGTTTCAATGAAGTTGTTCTTGCATGACTGCTGTTGCTTACTCCTCAAGAAATACGATCTTAGCATGGCCCAGGCCAATGTCTGACAATACTAACACAAAGACCAAAAGAAACTAGGGTTCTGCCAGAGATTTTTTCTATTTCATCAATAAGCAGATACATTATCTTGAAATGTAGGACACTAATACAACAAAAAGCCATAAAAAACTTAAACTACGGGTTGAAATTCTAGATGTCAGTCACTGACAAAATCTCAAGGTGAGAGAGTTTTGTGCAGCATTATCTGAAACTTTCTGAGAAACAGACAGGAATGAAAACAACCTCCGCCCACCCTAAGGTACAGTAAGACAGCTACCAAAGAAAATATATGGTCTTCAGGTTCTGAGCTCATAAGATTGGACAGAATAAGACGGAACTGCTGCTCACGTGTTAGGTTGATATATTTGTCTCCAA
Organism: Paratilapia polleni; assembly: GCA_015106735.1. Lineage (NCBI taxonomy): Eukaryota > Metazoa > Chordata > Actinopteri > Cichliformes > Cichlidae > Paratilapia > Paratilapia polleni. Next base: position 26,124 of record VUQI01060276.1, on the reverse strand, counting down.
AGCAACTGTACTTTCACTTTTAACCTAAAAAAAAGGATAAAAGGTTAAATCTGGCCACAGGAGCAACAGGTATGCACACATATTGCACCCACTCACTCACACTGTGCACGAACACCTTCACAACTGCCTTAACACATTTATACATAAATCAGTGGATAAAGAAAAACTTTATTCTAAGCTCTACAATGCAAAATCTCTTGTTCTTATCATGTGAATCTCTCATAAATCAAATTTTGAGGTTTTCTTGTTTTAAAGATGTTGTTTTTCTACAACTCTCACACTCAAAGCCCACTAGTTAATCTGAAATGTGCAACACAGCTCCTGTCAAGCTACAAAAAAGACTGCTGTTATTAGTTCCTGAAAAGCTGAGATGTGGGAGATAAGAGGTTTTTAGCCTGCCTGAGGCTATTATGTCAAAAATGAGACTTGACAGTGACAGAAGAGGAAGTGCTACTGTCCCATTGCTGTGAGTGATGCATGCTTTTGCATTTACAAGCTGTGGTGAGAAACAAAATGTACACCATTACCATGCACACTTTTTAAAGGAGATTCTAATGAAAACAAAAACTCGAAAATTGTGTCAGTCAGTATCTTTACAGTACTGCAGACTCAAAAGTAGGATCCAAATAGGATCTGAGAGCTTTTAGCACATTTAATTTACAATAAAGAAAACATTTTTTATGCTGGTGTTCAGTATCTTTAAATCTAGCCATGTCATTCAGTGTTTGGACACACTGTATAGCTTTCTTATTGTCCAGAAAAGTAAAGGCATAACTGCTATTTTGTTAATACATTTATTTACTTTCTTGTCATGATATCAAGAAGAGCATCTGAGGTTAAAGCCAGAAAAGTTGTTGGACCCGGCACCTATGACAGGGGAGTTAGGAGGGGGGTGGGTAGGGATTCAGTAATAGGGCTGTCACCAGAACTGAAACTTACAATGCCTTTTGATACTAAAATTCTGAAAATGTGATGGTATTTAAGTACTATAGGTATGCAGGTAGGCAGTGTACGTACCAAGGCTGCAGTTCTTCTGGAACTGATAGGAGCAGCATATACCTACAAGTGTTCTAGTCAAACCTTACATACTGAAGAAGAAACATGCTCACAAGCACAGGAAAAAATTACACACATCACAGCAAAAACTGCATGTGGAAGATGGCGACTAGCGCAGCTGATACAATAGCTCCACCCCATTTCGTTGATAGGGCTGTAAACATCGCATATGGAAGTGCTTTGCGTTTGAGGTGGATGACCAAGGGGTGATAACTGATTCACAAAAGGCAATATGCAAACAATGCCATTGTGAGACCAAGGGAGGAAATACTTCCAGTTTAGTAAAGCACCTCAAAGGCAAGCATCAGGATCTATTTGAAGAAGAGAATGGGCTAACTTTATATAAATGCTTAAGATGACGTAATGTAACCACAGGCAGTATAAAACATGGACGTAGCTTCCGGGTCGAAAAATGAAGCCAATGCAGAAGTGCCTTAAACCTGCATTCTATCTGAAGGCCACCAGATGGCGATAGCTGTGGTTGCAAAAAAGCCTTCCGGGCCTGTAGAAGACAATGGGAAAATGGCTTTCTGACTTGACCTCTGTGAACACTTTCCTGCTGACTTCATGGTCTCACTCACTCATTTTAGGTCATATTGTATAAAAAAAAAATTAAGTCTGTTTTGTAAATCTTGGTCATGCTACATTTCAAAATGGAGGATTATCTGGGGTATGAAACTGCACGTTTCAATCACAAGTCGTTAACCAATCAACGTGCAGTCAAGCCCACCCCCACTCATCACATCCGTTTTTTTGCAACCACGATGGCAGTGGTGGAAACGCTGATCTTGAGGCTTCAAAACGGGACTTTGGAAACCAGTGGATGATGTCATGGTAGCTACGTCCATCTTTTATATTGCCTGTGAATGTAACTAACGTTATATCTCGTTGTACTGTTAGTAGGCTCGTCGGCTACCATCCTAACATTTTAGTCTGTGTCCTGTCAACAAAATATAATCTGTGCTGTTGCTTTTATTTACAGAAATGACATTTTTGTATGTAATTCTGTTGGTACTGGTACCAACTACTGAAGTTCTGGTACTGTGACATTCCTATTTAGCCCAATTTAATGGTAGACAGGATTCAGTTAGGGCTATCAACCTACTATACCGCTATTTGCTAATTGTGCAGCTGACAGAATCAGCTAGCTTAGTTCTCGTCAAAGTTCAAAAACATGACTACCACCCCCTCTAAGTCTCACTGGTTGTACTTTTTGTGGTTTTAGATTCCTGATGAATAGCACTCGAGCACAGTGACACCCTGGAGAATCTCTGCTGCTTGCCTGTAAACCTCGTAGTAACTAAATTTTGGCAGTAGCACCGTGGTTGTTCCCCCGCTTAAAGTCATTATGATATGTACAGATATGGTAAATGGTAAATTGACTGATTCTTATATAGCGCTTTTCTACTCTACTTGAGCACTCAAAGCGCTTTATACAACAACAGATATGAGGCTGGTATACTCCAATCTAATTTTCAGCAAATTTAAAAAGAATTCCCAAATGTCATACTGTGCCTTTAAGACCATTTTGAGACCCTAAAACCCTTCACTGAAACTGCTACAGCTGGAAATGAAAGTGGCTGCTGAGGGAAAATCCACAGTCAAAGTGTCAAGAAAAGCCGCTTTACATCTGTGAATTCATCCACTGTGGTTGCGAGAAGGTTTCATTAAGACCAGAGGTGGTAAAAGAGGAGGAACAAGATACTACTCCAGCTGAAGTGAGAGCATTAAAGTATGGGTGCAACTGCAAGATTTTTGAATGACAGTGATAATTATAGTATACAGACTTGTGTGGAAACGGATCTTTCTGTTCCAATATAATTAAAACTTAAGGTTAACAAGTATTATTATTATTATTATTATTATTATTATTATTATAATAAATATTAATCTATGTGAAATTAAAAGTCATTTCATTTCTAACCTGAGTAATGAGACACAATTTTTCAGGATCAATAGGAGGCAGTAAGAATTACAGATGTGACAGTGAGATGACTCGAGTGAAATTTCAGTATGTCTGCGGTGTGTGATGTAAAAGCTGCCTACTCATTTGCTTTTGGTCGATGCACAAATAGACACATGATTTACTTTCATTTGAATGAGCCATCTGTGGTTTGCATCTCTCTTTGCAACACGAAGAGCAGAAGTAGCCGCTAAAGTCAGAGAAGTGAAGGAACTCAACCGCTGTAGTACAGGCAACAGTAACATCTCCTGTAATAAACTAAGTCGTACATGTAGATATTTTGCTTGTAAACTAAGGTGCTGTAATCTCATTTTAGCTATACATGCATAAAAGTGCCAGTACCAAACCTAAAAAGAATTCTCACCAGATTCTTGAGTTCCCCTCATCTCTACAGAGCATTTTAAAGTCTTCCAGCTCACTGTTTTGATTTTCCAGGTGTAAATCCGTTCTCCTTAGAGTTGGACACAAAAGCGTAAATCTTCTTTCAAATTGATGACTTACATTCACTAAAGTTATTCTGTATCTGGATGCTAGATGTAAACTTGTGAACTAGATTGTTGCAACTGTTTAAAAGTTTATATGTAAGCCCCCAAGTGACCAAAAAAATCTGCTGATGCAGATTAAAGTCATAAATGCACTAGAACAAACACATAAGGTTATGAAAAAAAAAAAAAATCCTTGACAGCCAGCTGGAAGGCCGAACATCGGAGGCAAAACATCAAGTTTGTTTTCACTTTAGTTTTACAAGACTACTCCTCATACAGTTCACACAGTGGAAGTTCCAGAGAGTGGAACTTCCCCCTTGCTGTAAGGCAAGAAGGTCCTGGGTTTGAATCCACCAGCCAGCTGAGGCCTTTCTGCCTGAAGTTTGAGTGTACCTCTGGGTACTCTGGCTTTCCTCCCACAGTCCAAAGACATGGATGTTAGGTTAACAGGTGATTCTAAATTGGCCATAGGTGTGAATTTGAGCATGAATGAGTGTCTGCTTCTCTGTGTTGGCCCAGCAGTAAACCGATGACCTGTCCAGGGTGTACCCCGCCACCTGGCCTATGACAGCTGGGATAGGCTCCAGCACCCTCCCATGACCTTAAACTGGATAAGCAGTTAAGAAAATGGGTAGATGGATGAAACACTGTTCACTATGTAATATTATTTTCAACTTTTTAACTCAACTGTGTGGTGGATTCTTTGGATTCTTCAGGTTTGGACCTCACTGAATATGACACTGTAGGAAAGAGGTCTCAGCATTAACATGGCTTGCTCGGCTCAGGCTTTCAGTAGGGTTTCACTTTACGTTGATTATCTGGATCCAGTCTGTTTCTTGGTCCTGCAATTTTCTTCAACACACGAACAGATTTTAAATTAAGCTGAATCTTGCCTGGCTTTAAGAAATAAACTGAACTTGAAATGACCTTCACAACTTTGACTCTTACCTTTCTCTACTTCCGCCTGTGTTTCTATAGCAACTTTGCATGTATATTTCCCCTAATTTCTCTAGATGAAGGCACAGCACACACACAGCAACCTGTAATCAGTCAGTTCCTGCTTTGACTTCATTTTCATCTTTACCGACCACAACGCAATGGCTGAATATCACAGCTATACTCGAGAGAAATTTATTGTCATCATGAATACAAAAACCATGTGACATCTCTGTGCTTCAATAATTCCTAGAGGGCACAGGAGAAATAGGTCAAAAACCCAAGGGAGCTGCAGGATCAGGTATTAATTCTCTGGAAGGTTTATCACATCAAGTCACCCCTGTTCTCACAGTCACGGTGTTTTTTGACACACTGTCATGGTAAAAAAATACTGCAGAGACTCTTTATGTCATTTAAAAAGCCACTGTGGGGCTGCTATTGTGAGACTTGTAATCAAACATACGTGACCCAAAGTTGACCACCTGCTGAGTTTCAGAATTTTCGAGACAGACGCCTATACACGAGAGGTGCAGCAGCTCTATGCTCCACAGCTTGAGAAACACTGTTTTACCTACAGGCCTTTTTACCTACTCAGCACTTAGTGTTACAACATCAGCAGATAACTCACAATCATATCATCATTTATCAGTATTACTGGAACACACATTTTCATCTTTCATTTTGTCTCTGTCTTTGACACAAATACATTATATCAGCATCAGATACAGCGCACAAGTCTGAGTTCTGCTACTTCCTCCTGGTAAGCTTCCAATTTAGCTACTGGGGATGCAAAGTGGTGCAAGTGACAAGAGGAAGTTTCTACAGTACTGCAGGTCACTAGGCAACACAATGAAGAAATGCATGATTGTGTCTGTTACAAAGAGAGCTGAACAAACACAGGGTTCATAATACATGATGCCAAAGAACAAGCCTCTTTAAATAGAGGTATAAATAAAATATGCAAACAAGCTTCCTCCTATTGTCTGCCTTTCTCACACACACATTTTCATGCTCACTCTCACATATGTGCAGTTTCTCTTCCTCTCTCTCCTTCAAACACACTCACTCAATATTCAGCTCATATCCGGGATGGCAGCTCTATACTTCTCAGACTCCAGCCACATGAATGAAGGAAATAGGGACAGGGAAACCCCATGACGCTCATTATGAAACTCACACACATGCTTTACACCAGAGTTAGTCTACATCTTTACTCTTAATGAGTCCAAAAAGTGGAGAATTGAGGGGGTGCTAGGACAACTGCCAAACGAAAATATGAAAAAGAAAGTTAGTAGAAAGTGAGCGGTATTATCTCATGATGTTTCTTTAGCTCTTTAAGTTGAGCATGAGGGAAAAACCAAGTGGAGAAAAGAGAAAAATAAGAGAAAGAAAAAAAACTTGGAGAATATTTGTTCCTGCTGGTAATATTAAACAACCTCACATCAAAGCAGAACATGTGGTCAGGTTTCAGCCAACAAATGTCACATTAGTTTAAGCTGTAACTGTAGCGCCCCCTTCAAGGGCAGAAGAAATTAACTAACCCTATCTAATTTTTTTTTTTAAATTGCAAAAATGAGCACCCAAATAACCAAAAATATGAGACAAGTATTGTTTTTATACATTAATTATGAGGTCCTTGGCCAGAGGCTTTTGGAAAAAGTGTGTGCAAACCACATGAAAGATGATATAAAGTAGTAAGTATTTGATTTCAGGGTTTCTTCTTGTCCTTCAAAACAACAGTTGATTAAACAACCTAAATAACTGTATATTAAAAGATGGGCACAGCCACCATGACGTCACCCATCAGTTAGTGTACTACCATTTTGAAACAAGGGATATCCTTCTTTATTGTCTATTTCACTCTAATTTAGACCATAATTTACAACATCATGCTGTATTAGAAAAAATAAAGCTTGAAACTAGCAATCAAGGCCATAAACTCAATTGGAAAATGTTTACTGAGGTCATAAATTGAGAAGTGGAGTAATTTTCCCATTGGTCTGTTTCTCATCAGATGAATTGCCCACTGCTGAGAAAAAAATGCAGATTTAAGGCACTTCCACACTGACTTCCTTTTCTGATCACATAGCTCAGAAAATTAAAACATCTTAACTGATGCAATCAAAAAGTGTGGGATAGCTTTGTAAGGTAATTAGTAGGCTGTTCTTTGTTATTGCCAAGAAAAGAAAAGTGAAGCTTATTTGGCAATCAGTTGTTAAAACTTTTCTCTTCTGAAGCCCGACCGATTGATCAGCGGGCCAATAACATCAGCTGATATCAGCTATTTGCCAATCTATTGGTATTGGCATTTCTGATATCCGATAAATGAAAAATTTAAAAAGTAAAGACGAGACGGAAGAAACAACCTCCAACCATGTTATGAGTGTTGACATTGCATAGTTTGTCCACCAGAGGGCATTTTTAGAACACCGCAAACACAACAAACCAGCTGATCCGCACAGAGTCCGGCAGAGCATAAACAAGTAAATAAATAACTCCACATAACAAATGTTACTGTTATCTGTTTATGTTTTGTGTGTGAAAGAAAAAAAAGAATATCGGCCGATATATCAGAATATCAGATTTTTAAATCACCAAATATCGGTATCAGTCTTAAAAATCCTACATCGGCTGTGCCCTACTGTCTAGAAAATAACATAGAAAATACTTTACCTATATGTCATCACTCTGTTTTTATGCTTTAGAACTGCACAATTACTTCTTAACTATTTACTCATGTATGTATGTATTTATTTATTTTTGGTGGGGGGTTGGGGGCGCAGTGTTCTCACATTCTCAGTTCCTGGCTCTTTAAGGCAACTTTAGTCGTTTCCGACAGCACATGAACGCACCTCTCCCAGTTGCTTCCTTAGCTACGGAAGTTTTGGTTCGTAACGAAGAAAGAGGCTCTTTGCGCTCTGGTTAGACTTTTTCCAGGAGGTGACGCTCGCCAACCACATGCTGATAAGACTGAGCTATAAAAAGGATCAGTGAAGTTCACACAAGTCACAAGGTTTCTTTTTTTGTTTTGTTTTTTGCAGGTTTCTCACAATAATAACCGGGTGTCTCTCCCGTGACGCTTGGATACAGAACAGAAAAAAATGCGGACAGGGTGCAGCCATGTCAGAGAAAACCGTTTCAGGTCAAGTCATTCAATAACGTTTTAAAAAATACAAAAGGAAGAGGAAGGCCGGGTTACTATCTCTGTCTGACACCGCATACTTCCTTTTATCTTTGTGCAAACCGCCCATTACGCATGAGCGAGTGTTGCACGGCCCTCAAACCTCTCTGAACTTCTTAAAACGGATAGCATCTCTGCTCTGACTAGTTCTGAGTAAAAAGTACCGAAATACCGCAGTGAACCTGCAAAAAAAAAAAAATCAGCTTTAGTGAATGCAAAGTTTCATCAATGTCATAAGCTGCTTCCTCGTTTGTGCTTTGAAGGGAGCACAGCTGTGAAGTGGAGAATTTATTTGAGTTTTATGCGTGTAATTCATAAAATAATATGAACTGACAGACTTACCCCCACATCACTGGCGGTCAGGCACAAATTTTGCACTTCTGTTTCTTTTTAAATTCAGCCAACATCTGCGAGGCGCGCTTTTGCACCAATATGACCTGACACATTTTCTTTCACTTTCAAACTTTTGCAGTACGGTGTAAAAGTCATCCTCTAACACACAGCAAGACACTTGCGCGCTTTCCCTCTTCCTCTCTCCTGTCACTAACTTTCTTAATTGCCGCACCAAACTTGTCTGCTCTAGCTCCACCATTCATACTGAAGTGTCTGCCAGACATGCACTGTAATACATTTTCGTATTTTTGGTCACACCCACCGCTTTCAGTCAGCCCAGCCCTCTATGAGGCGCCAGGGGAAGCCTCGTGAATGGAGTCCTCTGGTCATCAGCATTAAATTAGATCACATGGAGACATACTTTACCTAAACACTTTTAACAATAGCTCAGGGTTCAAACGCATCTCTCACTGACCTTTATAAACAATGGGTGCATGTGAACCCAATGCATGAGTCTTAATGCAGAATACAAACACTAAAGAAGAATACCTGGAACCCAGGGATTAGGAAGTCCATAAAAATACATAGAAATAATAGTTTTCATTGTGTTTGCCTTTGTGGCATTGTTTCCATATTTAGGAGTACAAGCAAAGTAATTTATTCCAAAACTTAATTTCATAGTTGTCCCTAAATTTCTGTTCTCGTGTGCATAAGTTACACCAAGCCATCTTTGACATTGCTCCACACATTTCACATGTCAGGGTCTAGTTTATTTATCCAAAGTGTTTACCCCATAGCAGCTATTGAAAGCTATAGTGTACTTAAGCCTTGATTATACTCTGTTGCAGACACGGACCGCTGGAGACACCATGCCTGAGCAGTCGTTCCTGTTATACTTCTTTGAAGTCCACTGCTTGGGGCACGCTTCCAGGTCTCAAAAATTAAAGAGGTGCCTTAAACCTGCATTCTTTCTGATAGCCAGCAGGGGCAACAGCAAAAAAAGGCCAACAGGACTTTGCCAACCAATGGGTGACTTCATGGTTATTAGGCCCATCTTTTATGTACAGTCTATGGTCTGAACAAAATTTGCTAACTGAGAACTAAACTGTAAAGCTTAATTTAAACTTCTGCATTGAATCTATGTAGAGTCTAATGCTGTAGCCTACGTGTGTGGCCAATGCCATTGCTAGCATTTATACCTGAGCTATGCCTCCATTGCTCTGCAATTGTGGTGCCAAAACACTAGTTCTCAGTGGAGTTTCACTCTTTGAGTTGGTCCATTCTCTTCCACTCGTTTGAAACAATGGCAGCAGAAGAAGAAGTAGCCAGAAATGCGTAGGAGGAGGCAATGCTACTGAATGGGCCAGTCACTGTCGTTAGTGTGATTACATTTTTAGAGATGTGCACATCAGGCTATTGCATAAGTTATGGCATACAGTTTTAGGAGGGTTTGCAGTTATGATGTATCTACAGCACATATTTAATGCAGAAGCATAAATTCACTGTTAGAAGCTCGTAATGTACCCAACTGTAGATTAGCTATAGATTTAAAAAAAAAAATAAAAAATTACATTCCACTATAAAGCAGCAGTAGCTGTAAAAGAATCATTAAAACAATTCTGTAGAAAGTACACTTAAAATTAAAGTTGCATCTGATAAGAAAACCCACATTTTACACTGTTCATCTCCCATGCTTCATAGTACAGGACAATATGCAGATATATTAAAAGCAATCAAGCATTAAAAGACAGGGAAATACAGCACATTTTCATGAACACACACACACACACACACACACACACACAGGAAGCAAAAGCAGAAGTTTGGGCAAAAGCTGGGGTGACTTCCCTGATGCGTGTTTCATTTAGCTCTTGGTGCCATGCTCAGAACTACCAATGTGCTATTAATAGATGGTAAAGGGTATCCTTTTCACTGCTCTGCATGTTTGGAAGTAGAAACCCATGTCAGTGAAGATGCTTAAACCTCAGTGGGATGAATATGATCACTTCCTCTTGTGGACACACTTCTCTGTTTAACAAAATGAACCAAGATAAACTTTGCCCAGTTTCAGTATAAATGCTGAGTGAGAAAGGTCCTGTTTAGACTTCCATAATTTCTATGTTGGTGCAAACTGTGTATAAACAATGGAAATGATGTAACCGCTAGCTACATGGGGTGTTGAAGAAAGTGGACGTTAGAGGATGGGGAAGTGCAGTTTTGTCAGGACCTCCTCCCAGGAAAGATGTGTTCACCTAGTTTGTCAGAAAATTAACTGAAATTCCAGTGAATTAGTTTCTACTCATAATTCAGAGAAACAAACAATAAGATTTCTATAAAACAGAAATGAGAGTGAGTAAGCGCAGCCCTAGATCAGGGAGTGTTTCTTTATTCAAAATTAAATGCATTTCCCTGTAATCTTCCACATTTTCTAAAGAATTACTGGGTTTCAGTTCTTCACCTTGAAAACTGATGCAACTCTCATATGTGGCTGTTAAATATGGAGAGAGTGTCAGCTTAGCTCAGCAGAAATTTGATAACATGGTGCTAGCCTGACACTTCAGCCAAGAAACTTACTGGGTAGGGAATCCATTTGCTTTTCAAAAAGCCACAGTTCTTGGTGACGTTTACAAGATGTTAAAAACATTATTTTGAGACTCAGCTCCATGTTGACATGATTGCATCACTTAATTTCCACAGATTTCTCAGCTGCACATTCATCTCAGATATGGTGACTGGGGAGGCCACTGAAGGCCACTGAACTTATTGCTATCATGAAACCAGTTTAAAACGACTTCTGTATTGTAGGATTGTGCATTATCATGCTGGATGAATATGGTTATAAAGAGATGCACACAGTCAGCAATAATACAGGCTCTGGCACACAAACCATAATTGATTTGTATAATAGCCAGATGGTTTGTGTTGTTACTGGTTTGTGCAGTGGCCAGCACAAGCAAGCAGGTTCTGTGTTTGAACCCAGTCTGAGGAGTCTAAAGGCCATGCGTGACTGGTTAAGTGGTGATTCTAAATTCTCTGTAGAGTTGACGTCGTGATTGTAAATGGTTTTCTGTCTCCTGTGTTAGCCTGTACAGGTATACTCTAGCTCTCGCCTGATGTCAACTGAGATAGGCTCCAGCACCTATGTGACCCTGAGCTGTTTCTGGGTGTGCCAGCACTGAGACAAAGGTAAAGGGGACTTTTTAATTTGTAAATTTGATTTCCCCAAAAACATAGTCAAAAACAAAAATCAAGATTAAAACTGTGGTAAAATAGCTTCCCTAAGCTTGAAATGATGTCCATCTTGGAAAATGGTAGCCATTTTGAAAATTAATTCAAGAATTTCCTATTTAAATTTTTCAAATTAATGGCTCCAAAGGGACAAACACTCAAGTTTGGGTATCTACTTTTGAAATATTGCTACAGTTACTGCTGCACTAAATAAGTGAGGTGTTTTTGCTTGCTTACAGCAATTTACCATGTTAAATTATCACCCTCTTCTCGCCTAACTCTGGGCAAGGAATAAATGAAAAGTATTTTACAAAATTGTAAACTATTCCTTAAAAGGGTCACAATTCAAAAAATAAATGAATTCATGTCATTGTGAAGCACTCCTAAAGAAGACCATCAAGAACATTTACTGGTCTGTCAAACAGGACCAGTTACTGTTGACATTTTGCAGATGTTATTGTAAGCTTTATGTTTTTTCCATTATACAGTCAGGTGAAAAAGAAAGTTTTCACATGAGTGTATGCAGTGAAAAACTAAGTACACCTTTACTGTTTCCACAGGAATCAAGTGGTTAAGTAGCAGACAGGTGTTGCTAATCAAATGCACTTGATTAACTGATCATCAGGAACTGTGACCACCTCTGTAAAAGCAGACGTTTTGGCAGTTTGCTGGTCTGAAGCATTCATGTGCATCTTTACACAATGCCACAGTCTTGCCAGGAGTGGACATCCCAGCAGATTCTCCCCAAGGTCAGACTGTGCAATGGCCAAAGAAATTGCAAAAAACCCAAGAGCTACATCTCAGACTCTACAGGCCTCAGTTAGCATGTTAAATGTTAAAGTTCATGACAATGCATTTAGAAAAAGACTGAACAATATGGCTTGTTTGGGAGGGTTGCCAGCCTTATCTGCCTAAAAACAACATAGCAGCATGACTTAGTTTTGCAAAGTTGCATCTGAACGAGCCACAAGACATCTGGAACAATGTCCTTTGGACTGAAGTAGAAACCTCTGGCCATAATGCACAGTGCCATGTTTGAAAACCAGAAACAGCATATCACCACAAAAACCTCATACCTGAGTCATGCAACAGGACAATGATCCCAAGCACACCAGCAAATCTACAATAGAATGGCTGAGAAAGAAAAGAGTCAAGGTGTTGCAATGGACCAAAATCCAGACCACAACCCGACTGAAATGCTGTGGTGTAGAACGTTGTAAAGAAGAGTAAAGAAGAAATTCCCCAACAACAATGTGAGAGACTGATCAAGACATACATTACTTTAAGTTTTTGCTGGTAAAGGTGGTTCTACAAGCTACTGAATCATGGGGTGTGCTTAGATTTTCCCAGGACTGCATAGAGTCCTGTGAAAATCTTCCTTTTCACATAACTGTACGTGTTTTGCACTCTCTTGTACCTATAATCTTGGCCCATGTGGAAGGTTTTCCTGTAGTTTCGCTCATTAGAGTATGATCAGTTAAAGATACTGTGCTGACTGGTTTGAAAAGGTGTCACAAGGGCTGGGGCAATATGAGAAACCGAGTGACACAGCACACTCATACAGTAGTGATTTGTCAGTCACTAGGTAGGCCCATTCTAAAGCACAGCCTGCTTTGTACTCCTTTTTGTCTTTAATGGAGACCATAATTTACAACATGAATCATGTTGTATTAAAAAAATGCAAATACATTTATCAGGAAAGAGTTTAATGACGTGGGTAGCCTGGCTGGTTTCCCATTGACTTCTATACACCCCCGACTTCTTTTTGCAACTAGGGGAGTCGCCCCCTGCTGTCCATTAGAAAGAATGTAGGTTTAAGGCATTTCCACACAGGCATCACTTTTCAGATACGGAAGCTGAATCCTTCTATTATATACAGTCTATGGTTGGTTGCAGCAACTTGGTATTGGGCTTGGACTGCATTGTCTTGGACTGGCAAGAAGGCGTCAACTGCTTTTGTCAGCTGAAAAGTACAATATCTTTGTATTCTGTTCTAAAATTATCCACTAGTATAAAACTACATATAAAAAAGCAACGGTAAGCTTTAATTAATGTGCTTTGACCTAACCAGTAAAAACAGACAGAACAAGATTCTATTTCTAACAAGTTTCATATTTTGACATCTTAAGCACTCAAAATAAAAGAAAATAAGAAACACTAAGACATATAAAAAAGTTTTGGTAAAAGGTTGGTAATTCAATAAATGCAGATGTTTGTTTTTCAGCTCTTTGGATGTACAGACATTTAGATTATACACTACAATGTGGTTTCTTGCCCAACTCTCAAAGGCAAAGATAGTTTTTATTGTTTTAAATATTTTCATGGTATTCATTTGTACACAGCTCTGCATTTCTCAAGATTGTATTTGTTGATTTAATAATAAATGTATCTGGTAATGTAAAAGGATAACTTCAGAATTCCTTATAAGTTAGTATAAGTATAAAAGTCCCTTTTATTCATTTCTACATTATTCTTGATTTTGCCTTCTTGGTGGCCCACAGTTGGGCTGTTTTATAAGCAACATCACAGTCCTTGAAAGAACTGTTTGCATGAAGATTAAAATAAAATACAAGTCTGTGTACTCCGTGTGTAAAGTTAAGATGTGAGAAAAGCCAAATTTTGAGGGTGTGTTCACCCATGACACAGTTAGGGTTATTGTGGAAACAAACACAACTGGATTTTTTTTTCCTGGGGGCAGATCTTCTTTTCCCACAGGTTCAATGAACCGTCGTTGCAAACACTGCATTCACTCATGGCTGTCTGTTTCCCAACACATACCTCAGTATAGTCTGGGACAAAACAACTCCTGTATTATTACACAATCTCACATTCTACAACACTTTTAAATAGGATCCAGCTTGACTTACAACAAATACAACAACATGAGATTATATATAAGCACAAAAATTGTTTGATTGATTATTTCTTTGTTGTAACAATGCTTCTTGGCAATAAATCTTATACCGTTGGAAAGCCTGTTTATTTCCCTTTAAATGGTCCCACATTTGTAAGGAAAATGCATTTGAGCAGCAGAGTTGAGTATGTGGGTTGCGCCCATGAAGATCTTGCCAAATCTTCTCTGCCAATGCCAAACAGCTTATTTTGTTATTGACTCTTGTTTTGAGCTTCTGGTACCCCAGGTGCTGACCAATGGATGCCTGACTGACGCCTGAGTCAACAGCGGTCAGTTGGTGTCTGCTCCAAGCATGCCACGTTTCACTGATCTGGATAGGGCCCGTGCCATAGGGCAACTTCAAGCTGGTGACCTGTATGAGGAGGAGGTGCCAGGCTGTTGTGGCCGTGTATGTTCTTCCACATGCTACTGAGGCCCCTGTTTGTTAAATGAATTAATTGTTGAATTGCTAATATGTCTTGTTTCTTCAGATTTCAATCATCCAATCCAATAAACAACACCAAACAAGAGTCAATAGCAGCTGTGAGATCCCTCTTTTTTTCCCCTGTGATGTTTTCCATACAGTACAGGTATTGCCACTTTAGAAAAATAATTGTGCAAGGGGGTAACGCGCTGTACAGCCTCACTTTTATGAACGTCTGAGTTGATGTTGGTCGATTTACGTTAGCAAGCATTGCATCGTTTTTCTTGGCCTTCATGCATTCATTGTATTGCAGTTTGTGGTGTGTTTTCAAACAGTTGAATAAGTTAGTTGTGTTGCTTTAAGGTGCAGACACACAGTATTCTTTGCATATGATTTGTTCTTGGTTAATATCACTTGCCCTAAATCCAAATTATTTCCAAACAATGGATGATGATCTGCTTCGAGGGCCAAGTTCTTCACCTTCTGCTGTGCCAGAGATTTGAATTTTTGTTCTATATCTGTCCTTTAACATAGTGTTACTCATCCAGACTAGTCCAGGATACTTCATGCTGCATGGTGCAGGGAACAGCTGTGACTGGCTCATGCAACCATGTGGTCAGGGCGTGCACTTGATCCGCTTTTGGTTTGTGTTTTAATTGGCGGAGGATGCATTTTAAATATTGCTCAATCATGTTCACTTAATTGTGGGAAGCTAAAAATCATGATTGAGATTTAAATTCTATGAATTCTGCAGCCCTAAGGTCAGGTGTCAGGATACAATAGGTAATCCTCCTTTCTGACTCTTGACCAAAATGACCAAAATTTACTTAATGTTATATTCAATTTGACCCAAAACAATGACTGAGCTCATTTGTACATTCTGGCGTGAGTAAATATTTTTATCAGGAAAGTGGTCACGTCCCAACAGTACTTCGACCCAACAGCCACGCAAAAACTATAGCTATAATAACATTTCTCAGTGCTGAAATCGTTTCATCTAGTGGCTACAACATAAACATACAGGGTGCAGAAGAGTCCCGTTTTTGAGAGGAAAAAATAACAGAAGTGGGAACAAAGAATGGGGAAAAATATTCCATAACCAGCAGCCACTTCCACTTCCACCTGTCTTGGTACATTTTATTTCCAGGCAGAATTTGTTTTAAAGACTAAATCTCTAAGGTGGATGACACGTCTAAACGTTTTAAGATAAAAGATGTTGATTTAACACACAGAAGTCAACATTCAACCTGGGATGAAACAAGTAGAAACAATAATTTAATCCACAAGGCTATTTAACTGAAGTACAGGGCGCATTAAAGGGACATCACCTGACAGTTCTGAATATTTGTGCTAAATACTATGAGACCAAATTGAAGCATAAAACACAAACAAGATTAACCACAATAATCCTTTGTAACTGTATTCAACAAGAATTATCTAACCAGCCACACTGTCTCTCTGTGTCTCAGTATGTGTGTGTACTCTAATAGTGTAGGGGAAACCACACTCCCAAAACAATGGACAATTATGAAAACAGTTTTCCTCTCCCTAAACTCTGTGGGCATCCGAGCATGAGAGACAGGAGCTCACAGTTACAGTGACTTCATACACCTTCCTCTTTGTTTCATTCATATTTCCAGCTCCTATTGTTACAATACACTATCAGACTTACCCACCATGTTGAAGCACAGTACATATACAGTAAATACAAACCAGATAGAAATTTTGTAATGTACATTCTTAAGAGGAAACCAAATTAACTATTAAAGATTTTCATGATTGACTTTTCTTCAACTAATCCTCTGAGCTCTAATTTGATGTGACATAAATGTTATCAGTACTGTAATGATATTTAGTGTTATAGTGTTATATCTCCTTTCACCACCTTTCCACCAGTCAGCAGCATTGTTAGTGTTGCAATTCAACCACATGGCCTTTTTGAAGACACACACACACACAATTTCCATCCACAGGGGCCAGATTAATCTGTTCTACAGTATCTGTAGTCTGAAATCAGTGCTTTCTCTCCACTGTCGGTTTCATGACAGTAAACAATAGAGGCAAACAAAATACTGAAAGGTCTGTCTGTAGCAAACCAAAAGAACACACACAAAACACACAGCAAAGCTAACGTAAACACAATCAGGTGACAAATTTAAGGGAAAAAAAACATCATGACGTGTCCAATGTGCACCCAGAATAGCTCCAATGCTCCTTGACATTGATTCTCCAAGTGTCTTGAACTCTACTAGAGGGATGAACACCATTCCTCTAAATGATATTTCCTCACTTGATGTTTTGATGATAGTGGTGCAAACACATTGGTCCAAAATCTCCTACAGGTCTTCAGTTGGGTTGAGATTTGGAGACTGAAGACCACAGTATATGACCCACATAATTTTCATCTTCAAATGACCCAGAGAGCCCTTGTGCCCTATAAAGGGGAGCACTCTCATTCTGGAAGATGTGACACTTTCCTTTGAGTGGATAACACAGCCACCAGATTCCCTCACTGGTACAGTTTTTTCTAATATTATTGTCATTAACAGCAAATCTTGTTAGTCTGACCCATCACGGTCTCTGTCTACAGATACTGTAAAGTTTAATTTTTTAGAAATTTCAATCTGCAATAGTGGTGAAATTGTAGAGCATAGTCACTAGGGGAAAGCTCAGCACACAAGACAGGTGTTTGGTGATTCTGGATTCTATAAGGCACATGAAGTGGGTCTTTTGAGCTCTGTGGGATGTTTATAGAGCAGTGTTGGTGCTGAAATGTACAGATTTTGACCTGTGCATAGAAAAAAGGGCTTCCATAAGATTAGTTTGGCCAGAGACCACCAGAAGTTTTTTTTAAAGACATTCCTAAAAACAAATGTCTTTTCACAGAGCTACTCAAGATGACAGACACATACTTAGTATAGTTGCAATACTGTGTGTGCCTTTTTGTTAATGTGACTGCATGCATTCCGACTTGTGCTGTGTTGACAGTGATACATAAATGTCACTATATCTGTCACTAAATCTGATCAAATAAAATTGAGGATCCTGGTCACTTTTCCAGAAAATATGACAATCAGATATGAAGCTGTCATGTTCAGATTCCCTCAGATTAACAGAAAGTAGTGCATGTTTGAAAGGAGTAAAGTGGTCATAGTAATGACTTTTAATGTCCCTGTGCATCTGCTCACTGTATTTAATATATCCTGATTGAAGTGATTGTGATTTTGATAATGACAGGAGCTTGACAGATGACTAAGTGAACTTTCGAAAACAAGTGACTGCGTAGGCCTCTGTACAGCAGATGGGACACATGACAGCCTGGCTGACCTTAAACTGAATGAGTCTGACTTTGACCATCCTATTCTCACTAAAACACACTTTGCTTTCTGTGTCATCTTTACTTATTCCTTCTTTTTCCTGGATTTCCTCCATCTCCCTTATATGCCTCCATCTTTCCCTTTCCTGTTCCCTGGCTATTCATACACACTGAGTGACAAAGGCAGAGAAAAAGGCAGCATACAGTTCAACTGACAGCACCAGACTGAGCTGGATTTTTCTGGGTTCATGTCAGGGCCAATGATGACATCATGGAAAATAGCTTTTCATAATTCTGCATCATGATTAGCGATGATAACTTGTCAGCCCTGCTGTAGCAAAGCCACCATGTACAGTCATGCTAAAAAGAAAGTCCTGTGAAAACTAAGTACACCCCATGACTCAATAGCTTGTAGAATCACCTTCAACAGCAATAACTTGAAGTAATCTTTTTCTGTATGACTTTAACAGTCTCTCACAATGTTGTGAAGGAATTTTGGCCCACTCTTCTTTACAACGTTACTTGACTTCATTGAAGACTGTGGGCACGCGCAGCTCTTTCCAGCATTTAAATCAGGTTGAGGTCTGGACTTTGACTGGGCCATTGCAGCACCTTGGTTCTTCAGCCATTCTGTTTTAGATTTGCTGCTGTGCTTAGGATCATTGTCCTGTTGCATGACCCAATTTGGGCCAAGCTTTAGCTGTCAGACAGATGGCCTCACATTTGACTCTAGAATACTTTGGTATAAAAAGGAGTTCATGACTGACTCAATGATTGCAAAGTGCAAAACAAGCCCAAAACAAGCCCAAACCATCACCCCTCCGCCAGTGCGCTTGACAGTTGGTATGAGGTGTTTGTGCTGATATGCTGTGTTTGGTTTTCTCCAAACGTGGTGCTGTGCATTATGGCCAAACATCTCCACTTTGGTCTCATCTGTCCAAAGAACATTGTTCCAGAAGTCTTGTGGTTTGTTCAGATGCAACTTTGCAAACCTAAGCTGTGCTGCCATGGTTTTTTTTTTTTTTTTTGTTGGGTTTTTTTTTTTGTTTGTTTGTTTTTTTTAAGAGAAAAGAGGCTTTCTCCCTTCCAAACAAGCCATACTCGTTTGGTCATTTTCTAATTGTGCTGTCATGAACTTCAACATTTAACAGAGGTCTGAGGTCTTGGGGTTTTTTACACTTTCTCTGAGCAGTGCACAGTCTGACCTTGGGGTGAATTTGCTGGGACGTCCACTCCTGGGAAGACCTGAATGCTCCAGACTAGCAAACTGCCAAAAGCTCTGCTTTTACAGAGGTGTTCACACTTGCTGATGATCAATTAAGTTAATCAGTTATGTGCAATTGATTAGCATTACATTATTCTTTATACATAAATTTAAAAACTGTGGCAAAAAAGTATCTGGAAATGCATAGAAAGAATTGACAGTACTGATCAGTCCAATCACAATAGTCGTGGGCTGCGTCGATGCAACGTGTGGTTACATTTCTAGGGAGGTGCACGTCGGGTTACGTTGTAGGGTTTCAGCGGGGTTTGCGGTTACAACGTACCTACGGCGTGGATTTCCAGCTGAAGCATAAATCCCCAGTCAATCCCAAAAACCCACCCCAAAAAAACAGTGCTTCCCTAACGCAGTTAGTCAGTGTGTGTCTTCCCCTTTCTTTGCAAGTGCAAATGTAAACACACACGTCATCTCTCACATACAAATATGTCTAAGAACACAGCATGTATGTGACGCGAGCAGGCTGCAGTGCTGTCTCTGCTTGTTAAATCTAATCACAGTCTGGTTTAAATTTAGCTCCAGCTTAATTACACAGCACACAAGACTCAAACCTCACAGTGCTATTCTGGCACCCAAAAATATAAGAATGGTCTTTCTATTACAAGGTCTGTTTACTGTTGGCTCTGTGAAGCCAAAACCATGGAAAGCTACATCCACATTTCAACAAGAGACAAAGCACCAACTGTTGAAAAATGACAAGAGGACAAGATGTTTATATCCATTAGAGTTGCCCTTTTATTACAAGTTATGTCAAAGGTTTTCCATGTAAATTTAGTTAAAGCTGTAGCAGGCACAGCATCTATTTTAATGTGGCTGTTATATCAAGCTGAACAGCTTGATACAAAAAAACAAGATGAAGGCAGGCAGGAGGAACAATAAAGGATAAAATAATCATTTAAATTGTTAATCTAGCCCTCATAACTTCATATTCATGTTTTAAATTAAGCAAAAGATCAACTTACCTTGAAATTAATTTAAAAATGATTCTTTTGATTATGACACTGACAAACATGGAGCAGAAAAAAAAATAGAAAGAAATAATGAACTCATGAAGAGCTATACTAAAAATTATATTTGACAATGTTGTATTTATGTGAATTTTTGGATAACTGTTTTTATCTGTTATCTATTAAAACAACATGTCAGATGATAATAATAATAATAATAATAATATTAATAGTAGTAGTAGTAGTAGTAGTAGTAGTAGTAGTAGTAGTAGTAGTAGTAGTAGTAGTAGTGTCAGTGGATCCAGATGCTTGTTAATGCGTGCTATGACCAGGGCTCAGACTCCATCTTAGTGTGTTTGGGGCCGCTATAACGAGCATATCTGTAATGAAAAGGAAATTAGAAATAAGCTCTCAGCTCTCCAAAATGCAACTTCATTATACTTTATTAAATGAAGAAGCCCAGGCAAAAGTGAGCACTGCCCTGTTTAGCCAGCAGCCAGTGTTAAATTGATGCTTGTGTGCCAAGATTTAACAGCATTAGTCATTTGTGGGCATAAATGTCAGGCAGTGATAAAGATTCAGGTGCATATGAATGAATGTGCATACTAGAAAAGACAGTGAAGTACTGGAAATAATGCTGGAAAAAAAAATTATGAAAATTTTGGTAACGGGATTGTTTCAGTGCAGCTTGAAAAAGGTGATCACTGAGAACATCTTTGTATTAGGGATGCTCAAAAATCATAATGATTATATTGATCAATAATGAGATCATGATTATTTTTAAAAAGTTACACAATAAATGCAAATATCATACATGCATTAAATATAAAATTTTCAACAGTGATTTTCTTCAACGTTAAAGAGCTAGTTGGAAATATAAGGTCATACTGCTGTAAAGACAGGGCATAACATCAGATGAAATTAGAGGATTGTTTGGAAAATTGATCCAGCTCAATAACTGTCTCATAACTCTCAATCTTATATTTGTTAGAAAACAAAATCATAATTGAAAATAAAATAAAAATTTACTGCTCAGTCCCATTTTGTGTTGATTTGCAGAGACCCTTTCCTCTGAGGGAACAAGTGCACCCAAACCAACCAGGGTAATAACTGTACACCATAAACAGCTGCCAGATCACCTCACTCAGTTTTTCTCCTTTGATTTGTCACTCATTTGTATGCATTCTTTCTTTTCCTTTAATCTAACACACAGAGCTAAGTCCTAAGCCAAAAAGAAGCACCTCAACATGAAGTAACAGTCACACACACATACATTCATGTGTGAAAGCCAAGAGACAAACAGCAGGATTGTTGACCATGTTAATTGAAACCAGAGATGGTGAACAGCCATCTCACCCTCTCAGAGTCTGATCTGACTGGATGCAGGAGGAGAACCACAAACATTGGCACTGCCCATCCCTGGCTCTAGGGATCGGAACACTTGTCCACTTCAGCGTTGGAAAAACACATTTACAGAACATGTTATGTCACCAACAGACTCTGTTCTCTTTGTCTCTCTGGCTTCTGTCTGCTCTTTTTTTTTTTTCCCTTCTCCTCAACTGCTGTCTCCTTTCATGCCTATCTCAACCTCACTTTCCTTTAAAAGGTGTCATTCCCTCTTATTTTTCATACACACTAATTTCTCCAGACTGTGTCTGTATTTCACCGCTGCGCTGCCGCCCTCCCCCTTTCTAAGAGATGGTTTGAGGTCAACCGGCTCACGTGTCCTCGTCTCCTGCTACAGCATGTGGGCTAGAAATTCCATCATCCCACCGTTTCAAATTGCATGTTTCCTGGCTCAGAAAGAGCGGGTGCACACACATGGTCTGCCTCCTGCAAAAAGGAGCACTTACACATGCACACACACACGCACATCCTTGTTATTCACTTCCATGCACACACAAATCTGAAAAGGCATTATATAAGCAACAACCTGCTAGTCTGAAGGCAAAAAGAGATGCAGTCATTTAAGCAGGATACTACATATTATTACTAAATAAACACCTAAAAGTGATTGATCAATTTTCACAGTGCTGAAATCTATCCACTGAGATACCTTCAGCCAGTTGTTGTTTACTAGGCTAGGTGAAAAGCCATCGTTTAAGATATAGTCACTTTCTTCTTGCTAGGGATGTTCCTGGCAACTAATTGATTAGTCATTAAAATCAATACTGCATGCACTATATTGCTGCATGCACAATGTCATAAGAGTTTGTTGAGTGCAGCTAACGTTAGCTGTGCTAGGTTGCATATCAATGTCCACGCATCTGTGTGGATGTTGTGGTTACACATTGCCTGGGCTGTGAGGTTATGTCAGTTTATTCTGACAAGGCCTACATGATACAACTGTTCATTTTCTACCTCAAAGCTCTGCGGAACTGCGCTGGTTCACGAAGGTGTCATCTGCTTACTTTCCACCTCGCTTGTTTACAATTTCCCGTCATTGAGAGCAAGAGACAGAGAGAAAGAGAGCAACATCTGTCATGACTGCAGCCCCAGGTAACGGCAATGGCATTGTGACATCTTTGAACCAACAGGTAACTGCTGTTGTGCATTAACAACATAAACATAATACATTTAATGGACTAGTATATCTGGTGCTGACTAGAAAGACCAGCAACATTTAAAGGCCATGCACATCCCTAACAGAAAAAGCAGTGCAAGTGTTACAATGTGTAATTCTCTAGTTTTGTAAGAATTTGTATATTATATATTTATTTTGAATTTGTAACCATCTATAAGAGTTCATTCTTATGTACCATTTTTCTGGAAAGGTAAATATCTATAATATTTGAGTTTTCTCCAACAAGTTCCTGTGTGTGTTTCATAATATAAGTCTGTTTTTTCAAATGAAAGGTTTCTGTCCAGTGAACCCCAAAGTGTGCTTTTAATTTGAAATGTGTATAAACAATATAACGGAGCAGAGGCACTAAAAGCACTAAAAGATTGATAGGCTGAATTAAAAGAAGGTCAGCTATCTTTGGCAGCTGAGGCAAATAATGACTTTAATATGAAATACAAAGCTGATGTGAATGAAGCAACTGTGTCCCTAATTTTGATAACTTTTACTTTTTTTACTCCTTAAGGTGTTAACATACAAGTTCAAGCAACTTAAAAAAATTATTAAAAATGGTTTTTTTTGTTTTGTTTTTTTAATAAAATCACTGTGTCCTCAGTGTTGATAGAAACAAAGCAAGGTTGCATTATTTTGTGCAACTTTTTAAAACTAAAATTAAACTGCTGGCTTTAATTGTTCATTTAAGTTCATTATAAATTTCTGTTTATTCACCTATTACCCAAATCATAATTGCAATATTACATCATTTTTGCTTCTGCACTAAGGATTTCACTGCTTTACCTTGTCAACAAGAAAAATGTCCATTTTGAAACAACGCTGAATTTCATGAGATTCATCTCACAGGTTCTCAAATATTCTTTTTCAGAAGGGCTAAATTTTAAAGATTTTGTGTTGTTACATTTCACTAAATATGCTAATGCTTACTGTGAGTGTTGCATACCCACTATTTGTCTCAATATGTCCACAGAGTTCAAGATTCGTTTACTGAGGACTGACAGCCTTTTGTCTTGCTTCTCTGAATGCACATACCTGTACATGTGTGTAGTTCTTCCATACATGTTGCTCAAAACAATGCTTTTTGGAGAATTTTTTTTTTTTTTGCAGAATATAGGGTAATTAATTTCTAATTATATTTCAAAGATCAAACTCAAATAAAGTGGGATTTCTTGGAGTAAGCATCTTTGGCTGATGGTAAACACACAAGTAAATCACAGCATTTACATCAGCTGGCTGTAGCAACTGTTACCATTTCAGTCTGTCACTGAAGTCTCAGCTTGAATGTCCTGATACTGAGACCCAATTCAGTGCCAGCATGAATGTGAATAGTGAGGTTTTAAAAATCAGCAAACAA
>VUQI01060274.1:18449-32582 GCA_015106735.1 Paratilapia polleni | reverse complement strand
AGGTTCATGGCTGAAGTGCGTATATGAAAACACCTTTAAAGGCTTAAAATACCAGAACAACATCTCCACCTCTCCTGTGTCAGCACTCCATTATTCATACTTCCCCAGTTACAATTCCAATTACTCAATCACTCCTTTCTCCTTACAGTTTACTGCCCTTTTTTTTTTTAAGCATTTTTTAACATTTTTTAGAAGTTGCTGATTCCTGATTAAGCAAGTATACCATGTAGTCATCTGGCCGGATGCCAAACATCTCTCTGAAGTAGCGAAAGGCAATTGGGGCGTATGTTTTGAACCTGAAGTCTCCATAGTGGTGGGCTGGTGTCAGGTTACTCCCCTCACTGCAGGTAAGAAACAGAGGAGGCACAAGATTATTTTTTCATTTTAAGTAAAATATCCCAAAATACAGCATGTGGATTTATTTATCTTTACAAAATTTCCTTAATTCATCATTTTAAATGACTTACTTAGGGAAAAAGATGCTCTCCACCACCTCAAAGTCCTGCAGCAGTACGTCTCTCTCAGGTTTTTGACTTAAGCTGCCTATCGTGTGCGTGATGCCTAACTGGATAGCACCTTTCAGAGCTGATGATGTTGTCTGGAAGAAAGAGAAAACTTACATGTATCAAATGACCAATGCAGTTGAAAGCAAATACTTGAAGATGAATTGCCACAGTGGTTTGGTAGAAGGTACTTTTATTTCAGACACTGCACTAGAGATTAATGAGCCAACACAAAAAGGTTCACCACATAGCAGTGTTTCCAATTTAAAATCTCAAAAAAAAGCCCGTATTTACTGTTAGGTGGGGTGGTGGTGGTACAAATACACTTAACATTCAACCAAGTTCAACATGGGTTTAAGTCTTTTTTGGGACCATTTTTTTGTTTGCTTTCATTTTCAATTGGTATTTGGTAGGTTTAAGCATAACAACTACTTGGTTTAAGAGCTAGGACAATATTGTGGTTGGGTTAAAATGTACTCTTTACAATGTAAAGTATCACCACAAGAAAAGGTGCCAACACCAGTGCAAATTTTACAATGGTTGCTTAAATTTAAAGTGTACCATTAATGCTTTTCTGTATATACTACATACTGAGTTATATACATTGTTACAGTGATGGACGCTTCTATTAAACATGTCCAAAGTTTCAAATAATAAAGTCTCTGTGTACAAGTACTCCTTATGAGCCAATAGCTTCAGCTTCTTTTAACCCTTAAATCTGTATGATGTAAAAGAGAACACACCCCTACGGCTGGTCATATCACAGCTCTGTCTGTGAGTACAGAAGCCCCACCCACCTGCTGTTCAAGTCTGCTGTTTAGGAGGAGCAGCCAATCAGAAGAAAGTTGGATCAAATAGAGGAAGAAGGAATCTTAGGCCTCAGTCTCACAGGCCTAGAGACTGGTCAACCTCTGGTTGCTAGGAGAAAATGTGTATTCCCTAACCAGTTGGTGAGTGGTTGCTGGCTGTCATCAGGTGAAATCGGTCACAAAGACTGTGCTGCACCATAAATTGTGATTGCTATGCTCGCTAGCAGATTGCCACAGTAGCCGGCAGTTTGCATGGAACACGCTGACTTGTCTGCACTTACCATTTACTCTCTGAGTTATAGTGAAACTTGAAAAACTGCAACGCAAACCAGAAACCGAGATGGTTTGCCCTCAAAGTTAATGTTGCACCTTTTGAAATATGTTGGTGGCAGCAGTAAGGCACCTTCTACTTTGAAGACGAACCATGTCCATTTTCGGGTTCTGTCTCACTTTTCACAGTTTCACTACAGCTCAGAGAATAGTTTGCGTGTGCTTACAGACAAGTCGGTGTCTTCCATGCAAACTACTGGCAACCCGCTATTGACCAAAGCAATCACAAGGAGGTTTTTGGTACAGCACTGTATGCCTCTTTACAACCAGTTTCTCACTAGCAATTGCCAGTAACCTCCAGCAACCATTCACCAACCAGTTGGGGAATACACATTTTTCCCTTATGACCGCTTTTTGCCATATGTTCACCGACGGGTCTCTAGGCCTGTGTGACTGAGGCCTTAAACAGTTTCTTTCAGACAGTGAATGAACAGAGGGCTGCTCCAAAGTCCAGTATAAGATAAGAAGGGACTATTGTGAATCATGCAACGCTATACCAGTGGAGTCCACAAATAAAAGCAGGAAATGACCATAACAGGCAACATGAAACTATAGCTCCTAACAGCCTACAGAAACGGCTTATGGGGCCGCTATCTGGGGGAGGACATTCTCAGCTGAACAGTTATAAAGAATCCCCACAGTAAGACTTGACAAAAGCAAAAAGAAACAGCATTTGCATAATAAAAATTTCCAGATTTTAAGCACAAGCAGTGAGCATGGAGAACTTATTTAATGAGACAAGATGAATTAGATTATATTTGAGGAACACAGGGTCATGGAGGGTTAGGTTAATGGAGATACAGAGAGACTGCAGTGAGTTTCGAACGTCAGAATAGTGAGCAGCAGACAAAACAAGACACAGACGTATAAAGATTGAGATTTTTCACTATTTTATAGACTAAATAATTTATAAACTCATTGAGAAAACAGAAGAGGAATAGATAATGGGAGTTATTATTAGTTGCAGCTCTACAGAGAGTGAAAATGTGCTTCAGTCTGCAATAGCTGATCCCCAACCTTCTTGTACGTCGTCTCCCCAGTGGGATCAATTCCACGATGCCCGATAGTTTTTTTCATAGCCTGAGACGTGCTAGTGCTTGGACCCTGTCAGTACAAACATGGTACAAAACAGAATTACAAGAGAAAAATAACTCATTGTAAGTCTGCAGAAACATGTAATATTATCACGCTTCAAACAGGAAGGAACAGCCGACCTGTCAGCAAAATATTGGCAAATAGCAAACTGCTTAAGAGGGAAGAAATGTGTGTTTCCTATCTGACACAGAGCTGAATTACACATCTCCTCCCCACAATTACCCCATTTCTCACCTCTGCAGAAACATTTTTTCGGGCCCCAGCCAAATCTGGAATCAGAAAGAAGACATACATGTTACACAATAAATTACACGCAGAGGACAGGAAATGAGTGGATAAAGCAAATTCAGATATTACACTGGATGTGTTAATGTCAAACAACACAGCCTGAAACAGCTTCTACCATTTTCTAACACTGAAAACAGAGTACAGCCGAGCTCTAACACAGGCATGCAGACACACCTCATTCATTACCTCTGAAAGAAGACAGTTTCCTCCAGAACTGACTCTGCAGGTCTTTGTGTGCAATGGAAGGAATTAGATAATTATGCTATTAACATGAAGTCATACAGAACCGACCAATGTCCTGATATCTATTCCAGGGTTATATTACTGAGTGTTTAAAGTTAACAATACATCGCTTCATGTTGTAATTAAGAAGACACACTCTAGAAAGTGACACAACATAACTGTGTTTGCTATTCACTTCCATTTTATCATTTATTATGTACATCACTGCATCATTTCCAAAACAGCTGAGATGCTGTGTTGACACAACAAAATGTTTTTTAACAAATATGTTCATTTTGAATTTGATTTCCGGGACACGTGTCAATAAAATTCGGCAGGAGCAACAAAAGACTATAATAAGTTGCATGACTGGACGTAAGAAGCTCAGAGATACAGACATTTGCAGAAGTAAAGCTGGGGAGGGATTCACCAATGTTTCTCAATATAAAATCCACTGTACAGTGGCTTTCCACCAAAAGAAAATCTCCAGGACTGTGATAAAATAATAACAATAATAATAATAAACTTTTTTATATATCACTTATCAAAGCCGGCATTACAATGTGCTTCTCAAAAACATACAATAAAAAAGGCCCTAAAATTAAAATAGGCCATGCAAGACTTAACGTCAAAATAAGATTAAGATACAATGTGACTCCACAGTAAAGAATAAATTGAAATTAACATAAAATTTAAAAGTTAAAAGAATAAAATGGATGTAAGCTAAGAATGTCAAAGATATAAAATCTATGACAAAATGTACAAGACATAAATGGGACTTTAGCAGTGATTTAAAGGAGGACCGATCAAGTGAGCTGGAGTTCTTCATACAAAGCGTTCCACAAACAAGGAGCCCTGACAGCAAACGCTCGATCGCCTTTTGACTTTAAGCGTGATTTGGGTTAGCAGGTTTCTGTCCGAGGATCTCAGGCTACGCACCAGTTGGTATGTGGACCACAGTTCCTGTATGTATTCCATGAAGGGCTTTAAAAGTAATAAGCATAATCTCAAAATCAATTCTAAATCTAATGAGCAGCCAGTGTAGAGTGTAGAGAAAACTAGTGTAATATGTTCACTTTTCTCAGTTTTTGTAAGAAGTCTTGCTGCTGTTTTTTGAACAATTTGAAGTCTATTCACTGATTTCTGATTGATACCTGCTAAAAGACCACTACAATAATCAAACTAAGAGGAAATAAAAGCATGAATGGCAGTCTCACTGTCATTCAGTGTCACTAAAACTCGGTATTGACTGTATCCTCGTGATATTCCTCAGGTGGTAGTAGCAGGACTGGGTGATGTTTCTCAAAATTGAGGTTAGAATCAAATAGTTCACCCAGGCTTCTGGCAACTTATTTCACATGAATGGATAAAGGACGAAAGGAGGACTTGGTGCTTGGATGCAGCTTGTCTGGACCAATAATAATAAGAATTTTTGTTTTATCTGAGTTTAATTTAAATACAGGGTTCAAATGATTTGAAAATTATTGGGTTTGTAAGTTTGGAGGTTTTTTTTTTTTTTTTTAAGTGAGGTATAATTTGCTCAAGCTTGAATACATTTTGGTTTATAAAATGGCCAAAAACAAACAAAAAAAAGAGGCTCAGACTTCTGTTGACAAAGGTAACAAAGACTCTTTGCCTTAACTATATGCAGACTAATCATGGCAATGTGTTTAGTCACCCCCCAAAGGCCTATTGTGAGCCAATAAAAATCATGCTGTCCTGTGCTTTGACAAATGAGTATCTGAAATTCTTTTTGGATAACGTGGATGCCAAGTCCCCTTAGTTCAGGAAGAGAAAGACCATTTAAACTGTTATCAGTTCAAAAAGCCAACATCTGTGCTGGTAAGGAGGGCATCACTGCACAAGGCAAGGGTAACTTGCACATCTGTGAAATCACCATTAACATATATATACAGATTTTGGAGCGACATATACTGCTAACAAGACAACATGCTTTTCAGAGAGGTCCTTGCTTAATTCAGGAAGACAAAGCCAAATTACATTCTGCTCTTATTAATATCAGTCACCCAACGACAACATTTGGCAACATTATAAAACAAAAAAACACGTCAAAAGAGGCTCAAATCTGTTGCGTCAACACTTCATCTTTCACACTTCCCTAGTTTCAGTTCTAGTTACTCAATCACTCCTTTCTTCTTAGACTCAACTACTCCTTTCCTTTCTCAGAGTCTACGTTTTTTTTTTTTCCATGTTAGAATGAATAGAACGGATGCTGGCAAAAAACATTTATCAGAAGCAATGACTGGGGTGATGGGGTGTATGGAAGTCTCCACAGTGGTGGGATTGTGTCAAACTGCTGAGTAGCTGAAATCCTGTATCAAGCAAAAATGGGAAAACAGTGCGTTTTCACAACTACAGCAATCAATCTGTACAGCTCTTAAAGGCTTACAGAGCGTTGTTAAACATGCCCCTGTTCCAAACAAGGTGCTGGCATCAAATTCAAAATGATCATATATTTTTATATTTGACATGTCTTCAATTAAATATAAATACAGGGTTCAAATGATTTGAAAATTAATGCGTTCTGTTATTTACATTTTACACAACGTCACAAAAGGTCTGGAAAAGCGCTTGTTTTAATCTTGACGTAAGCTGAGTATGAAAGCTTTTTGTCAAATATGAGATCCATCTACCCCATCTTGGAGACAACAAATTCTACAAAGAACAGATCAAGAACAGCTAGAAACATCAGTGTATGTGTCATCAGGCCTAGACTAGATGTAAGATGCAATTATGTACTTGTGAAGCATCCCTAAGAATAAAATCACAGCTCAAGAAAAGCAGCTCTCACAGACCTCTTCTTCTTTCTACCCTTTGTGGATATGACTGAATTAAAGTTTTGTACCTCAGTCACTATGATGAAGGGTTAAATAAGGGAGGTAAATAAACAGGTTAAATATGATTTTTTTTTCCTTAAATTTTGTTACTGATTTACTTGAAAGCTTGAGATATGTTACTTTTTTTTGTTTTTTGGAATACACGTTAAAGGAACAGTTAGGACATTTTGGGAAATACTCTTATTTGACTTTCTTGCCAAGAAGACCATGAGAAGATCTATACAGTTTTTTTTTTGTTTTTGTTTCGTGGAATGACCTTTATTTGAGTCCCCCAAATTTACAGAAGAGTGAGACCGAGTTGTTGTTGGAATATTTTAAATTTTATTGGAGACTGTGCTGAGGTGTTGTTAAATGTCTCCAATTACACTCTTGTATTTGAAACATGTTGCGGTACAACACGTACAAGCCAATTTAATTAAGCATGGCGTATATGACATTATTTTTTAAATAATTTGTTAAGTAGGTACTTTCAGCTACTTCCTTATTTCCCAAGGGGTCGCCACAGCAGATGGATCCAGATGTTTGATTTGGCAAAGGTTTTTACGGTGGATGCCCTTCTTGACGGACCCCTCCCCATTTTACCAGCCTTGGGACCAGCACTAGGAGTACACGGCCTTGTGACCCTGTGAGGGGTTGGTGTGTGTGTATCTTCCCAGTCTTTAACCAAGAACCTTTTGTAAGGTGAACGTGCTATCCACTACACTACACCTCTTTAAGTTTCAACAAATCCTGGAAATGACATTCAAAGATATCCACCCTACATTTGAAATTAGAAAAAAATCTAATTGTGGGTTATAGGCAGTTGATTTGTGAGACATGCCGTGAGAAATGCATCTGTATCACGTAATAAAGTTATTTCAGACATGTCTGGTGTAGCCACTGACATGAAAGGTGGTGTAACAACACAGTACTTACTGCCAGTCTGGCTCTGTAGCCCTGGAGGCTCCTCTGCAGCTGTGGCCATTCAGACCAGAAAATAAATTCAGACTTGCTTTGGAGGAAAATGAGGTCTTTATTCACTCCTTAACTTCAAATTTCTGGGTGTTATCAGTCGAAGGAGCCGTGGATCTGTGTAGAAAAACCGTCAGCTCATTAACAGCAAACACTTTCCATAATTGAATGCCACAAACACCAACAACAGCCACGTTGAATGGCTCCGCTGATGGAGATGAAAGGGACATAAACAAGCGGCAGCTTCTTACCAATGGCAACTAAGCTAATGGAAGGCTGTTAAATAATGTAAGTTGTAAAAACGAAATAGTAATGCCAGTGCACGATGCGACCGCCGAGATGTCTGGACTGCGACATTCAACTAAAAACAGGCGACAAAGCTAGCCGCTATCTCTGCTTTAACTTTTCTAACTTTAACCAAGCTAGTCACACTAATAACTATCGAAAAACAACACAAACAAACATTTAACTTACTTGAAAATCTTGTGTAGAAATCCTGGTAGTTTCTAAATAAAGAAAAAAAAAACTTTTTTCTAAAGGCACTGTTTTCCACAAAACAAATAAACACGGAAGCCGTGCGGAAGCGGCAGTTTTGTGTTTGCTCGGCTAGTCGGAGTGAGAACAGCCCTTCCGGTGAGGACATCTTTCAGAATAAAACACACACATTCATAATAAAATAACACCACCCAAAATCTAACTGCTAAGAAGAGAAAATTAACCCTGAGAAAATGAACAAATAAAAGAAAGAAAAAAAAACTTCATATAAAGCATTTATTTGTAAAGAATTTGGTGTGAGGAATAATAATGGAAAACATTTAATTAGACTGATTTAAAACCTCATTTTCCAAAGTAAGAAGTAGCTGCAAATGATTTTAAACAGTTAATAAAAGAAATCATTTTTAATAGCTTAAAGGTTTAATGCTCAAGTAAGTCTGCATCACTAAACAGCAGTGAAAGATGTAAATAAGCAATACTGCAATGCACATAAACTGAAGTAAAGGTTTTGTGTTCAACATGTTAACAGCAATTAAACCAACTTGGATCATCAAAAATAAAGTATATAATGAAGTAGAATAGCAAAAACGTGTAAGCAGGTTTTCATAATTGTGGTTAGTGGTTTCATAATTGTGGTTTATATATTTATTTACTTTAGGTAATTCAGTTTATAAAAAGAATCATATGTGTATGTAAGTGCATCATGGTTACTACTTAAACTGAAATCTAAAATGTAAGTATGTGGTGTGGACATATACTGAGGTGAAGTACCTCATACTATAATGATGTAGAGTAAAGCAGCTACAGTCCACCACTCCAAAGCAGAATCTGTCTAAATGTCTTTATACTCTTAAATTTAAACCCAGTTGAGAAGTCTGCCTTTTCAGACGGCAAAATATAGTTAAAATACGTGCTTTATCTGCCTGTATGTACATAAGGTGTCACTAGGAAAAAATAATTTAGGAAAAAGTTTCCAACACATCCCCACACAAATATTTACAGACAGTTGGCAAAAGGAAAAAAACAGGAACCTTGAACTCTGCAGTGGCTCTGCTGTGCGGTGCAGGGTTCTTTGCTGGCAAGATTTGGGTCCATTTATCCACTTAGAGCAGTGGTTCTCAAACTGAGGAGCAGGATTCACCAGGGAGTGCAGAGCCACTGTAGGTGAGGTGTGGACAACCAGTAGGAAAATGTAAAGTGAAACTAAGCTGAATTTTTAGGGGAATAAGAATAGCATATATTGATGCTACACTATAAAAAAAAATAAAAAAAAAACTGCATAAAAAAACAGAATGTCCTGGTAATTTTCTGCCAGTACATTATCTGTTTTTTTTTTTTTTGTTGTTGTTGTTGTTGTTGTTTAGTTTTTTTGTTTTTTACAGATGTTTCCATAAATGGTAAATGGTAAAATTCAATGTGTGGTTAAAAAATATGGAGAAAATGTCTTTTTTTAAAACGGTACATTGTACTGTATTTTTACAGATTTTTTTTTTTTTTTTTTTTTTTTTTTTTTTTTTGAGTTTTTTTTTTTTTTATTTTTTTTTTTTTTTTTTTTTTTTTTTTATTTCATTTTCAGCACTGCCACTTAGAGACACAGCATGAGATTTAAGTGCAGGCTAACCTCAGATAAGTAGATAATGGATTACTTAAAAAATGGCTAGTGTGCGAGTTTACAGTTTGGGAACCATGAGGCCATAAGAAACAAAATCTACAAGAGACTAAAAAATATCTGTAGATCACAATGTTTCAGTAACATTTCTTTGGGCTTTTTGAGCTATTTGAGAATGTCAGATCATAATAAATAATTATGTATATATATATATATATATATATATATATATAATAAATGTCACCATTTGTAAACTAATATAGCAGTCAAGATTTTGTTATTGTACACAAAAGAGAAGTCAGTATATGAGGTTGCACCCTTTACATAGTGGAAAATAAGTTACAGATGCAAATATTTGTATTTGTGTTTTGGTTTTAAAGCAGTTATAAAACACTGACCCCAGTGAATTGGCATACATGTTTCATGTTCCTCAGCACTGTGTTTGTGGTCTTAACAGGAAGAGATGCTGGGAATGCCTGTGGCTGATCTGTGGTTTCCTTAAGAGTTAAAATGGACATTCATTGCATTACAGTAAGAATATGGTTATAATACAGGAACAAAAATGCAGGACAAAGAGGAAGTAATGTGCCCTACAGAGGCAGACGGTCTGTTTTTTTTCTGATAAGTTAGACATAATTACTGGGGCTTAATCGCTAAATTAAATTATATTTGTAGTGAATATGGGCTGGGAATTTATAACATGCCATGTCAGAAATTTTCCACTCTTCTACCTCCTGGAAGAAAAGATTAAGTCTGTATTATTTACATGTTCTTTACACACAAATATGGCGAAATGATCCTTAAAATTCTTCTTTAAAAACAGCGTGTTACACAGTAAGAAAGAAAAAAATAGTTCCTGTTTGTACAAATAGCTCAAACAATCTAAGGTGCTGGTCGTGAAAACTGATGTAGTCTTACATCATGACATGTCACAGTGATACTGACAGTTTGACAGTGTATTATTTATCTGGGTCCATTGGATACAGTACACAACAGCTAATGCTTGATTTTACAGTTTTACTGAAAGTATTCAGGATATACAGAGAAATGTAATCCTTTTTCTCCACCTCTCCACCAAAAATTTAGCCTGATAGTTTTTTTGTGTAATCACATGCCACTTTATTAGGTACACTTATCAGCCTATCACTTGGAAACAACTCAGTGCATTTAAGCCTGTAGACATGGTGAAGACGACCTGCTGAAGTTTAAACTGAGCATCAGAATGAGAAAGAAAGGTGATTTAAGTGACTTTGAATGTGGCATGTTTATTGGTGCCAGACAGGCTGAGCTGAGTATTTCAGAAACTGCTGATCTACTGGGATTTTCCCACACAACCATCTCTAGGGTTTACAGAGGATGGTCTGAAAAAGAGAAAATATCCAGTGAGCGGCAGTTCTTTGGGTGAAAATGCCTCGTTGATGTCAGAGGTCAGAGGAGAATGGTCAGACTGTTTTGAGGTAGGCAACAGTAACTCAAATAACCACTGGTTACAGCCACTGTATGCAGAAGAGCATTTCTGAATGCACAACATGTCAAACCTACAGCAGCAGCAGGAAACCACACCAGGTGTCACTCCTGTCAGCTAAGAACAGGAAACACATGACTCACCAAAATTGGACAATAGAAGACTGGAAAAATGTTGCCTGATCTGATGAGTCTCGATTTCTGCTGCAACATTCAGATGGAAAGCATGGATCCATCCTGCCTTGTAAAAACAGTTCAGGCTGCTGGTGGTGGTGTAACTGTGTGGGGAATATTTTCTTGGCACACTTTGGGCCCCTTAGTACCAATTGAACATCATTTAAACACCACAGCCAGCCTGAGTATTGTTCCTGACCATGTCCATCCCTTTATGACCACAGTGTACTCATCTTCTGATGGCTGCTTCCAGCAGGATAATGCACGATGTCACAAAGCTCAAATCATCTCAAACTGGTTTCTTGACCGTGACAGTGAGTTCCCTGTACTCAAATGGCCTCCACAGTTAACAGATCTCAGTCCAGTAGAGCACCTTTGGCATGTGGTGGAATGTGAGGTTCCCGTCATGGATGTGCAGCCGACAAATCTGCAGCAACTGTGTGATGCTATCATGTCAACACGGACCAAAATCTCTCATGAATGTTTCCAGCAGCTTGATGAAGAATTAAGGCAGCTATGAAGGAAAAAGGGGGTCCAACCTGGTACTAGCAAAGTGTAACTAATAAAATGAGTGTAAGTAACAAAGATGCATCCTATTTTCCTCCTCTTCCATCCTGTGAGTGTTATATATCAGTTTTCCTTACATTTTGCTGGCAGTATTCTTGCCTTCTTTGGACAAAGGAAAAGCTGTAAGTACCATATTGTGACTGTAATTGGATATTATTGTTACACTATGTTGTTATTACAGCTGGTCACAGTGAGTTTATTGAACTATACACTTTTGTGTAAGCTTATCTTATGCTTTGTATACATAGAATAAAAGTTCCAGAAATAAAGTAGTCATACTTTACCCATGGAGTACCTTAATAGGCCCACAACTTAATATAGGGTTGTTGTGGCTTAAACTTGATGGCGTACCACATTTGAGTTATGTTCGTATCTTCAACCTGTCATCATCATTCTACCCTTAACAAACTCCCAGAATACTTCTGTGTGGTCACACTGTGGTTAAGTTGATTATTAAATTATTTTGTGCTACACATCATTATGTGTATTTGTGCTGATTTTTCACTGTTTTGTCATGTACACTATTACAATAATTCAGACACATCAACTAACAACAAACCAAACATACCGTCCTGTTATCCACCATCATCATCCTCTGATCAGCTCCTCCAGACAGACACATAACGTAAACGTCATCCAAATGAAAAACAAAAATTAAAACTACCACAAATAATGCTGCTGTATTCTACGCTAATATCACAAATATAGAAACACAAAGACACAGCCCACCAAACCCAACACAAAAGACAGAAATCCAATTATAGTAAATGCTTATTATGAACTTGTAAATCCATTAATGCTAATCATTTCATGTTTAATCCAGTTCATATCTGATGGTGTATATTTGAATAATTTATGATATTTGCAACCTTTCTCCTCCTTTTATGTTCTTTAAGAAAGATCATAAAATACAAAAACTTTCTCAAAAAGGCATTCAAATAAAGCTCCATTATCAATACCTATTACATGGAAATTAGGAACGTAACTGTTTTTAAACAATAGTCATCATAAAGTATATTATACAAAGGACAATATACAGTGCTGTGCAAAAGTCTTGAGCCACCCGTCATTTCTTTATATTTTGCTTCCAAGGAGCCTGAAAATCAGTGGCAACAGGTTTTGTGGAGTGATGAATCCAAACTGTCATCAATATGTAGAGAGGAGGTCAGCAGAGAGGTACAACAGTGAGTGTCTACAGCCATCTGTAAAACACGGTGGAGGCTCTGTCACGGTTTGGGGCTGCATTTCAGCCAGTGGTGTTGGGGATCTTGTGAAAGATTACAAACACAGAAAAGTACCATGAGATTTTGATTCACCATGCAGTAATGTCTGGAAAGTGTCTGATTGGTAACAGCTTCATTTTTCAGCATGACAATGATCCCAAACACACTGCCAATGCAGTAAAAACATACCTGGATAGAAAAACAGTCAATGGAACACTATCAGTCATGGATTGGCCTCCCCAGACCCCAGACCTCAACATTATTGAAGCAGTGTGGGATCATCTTGACAGAGAACAGAACAAAAGGCAGCCAACATCCAAAGAAGAGCTTTGAATGTCATTCAAAAAGTCTTGAGAACTATTCCTGAAGACTACTTTAAGAAATTACAAGAAAGCTGCCTAAGAGAGTTCAGGCTGTGTTGAAGAATAAAGGTGGTCATACCAAATACTGACTTTCAAGCACGTTAGAATTGTACAAACTCTGTTTTTGCCTCATATACTATATTTCTATGTATGTTTGCACATGCTTCAATAAATTTCTGCACCTCCATTTCCCTAGCAAAATATAAAGAAATGGGGGCTGGCTCGAGACTTTTGCACAGTACTATAAACGTCACTTGTCCCGTAATTAGGGGTCGCAAGTAGACACTACTTTTTTTAATTGTTAGTACCTGACTCGCAGTTTGGAAAACCACCGTTTCGGCGCAACAATATTTATTATGTTTATGTGTAGCTATAAACATAATCAAAATTCATTGTCGTGACATGCATTTACAATTTCTGAGTCGATAATATCTGATTTTACATTTGCGCTTGAACGCACCGCCTTCACTTTCCTGTTGGCCGCTCCTTGACGAACCTCCTCACCGTGCTTTCTGTAGCTGCGCGCCTGTCTGAACCTTGTATTTGTCAGCCTAGATGTAAGAGCGCCGTCCGCCCTTCCTTCGATAGGAAACTCGCGCTGACGTAAAGAAGCCAGAGCACGCAGAACCCAGGGTTAATTAAGAGCTTAAAAACCGAAATTTTACTGAAGCTCCACGTCCTCTCTGGTTCCCGTCTCCCAGAATTATCCTCGTTTGGTGACTGAAGCTCTGACGGGAAAACACAGCTACCGTCAGGGATAGACGAGCGGAAAATAGGCAGTGTTTAACCTGGGGTTTGGTAAGCCTTCACTTATTTCACTGTAGTTTTTCTTCTCGTCCATTTAAATTCCTTTTCTCGTAAATAAGCTAAACCTCAACTAACCTCTTCAGCAGCAGTTTAGCAGAGCAGTCTGAAACTGTGCAGTTACAGGCCAACAGTAAACATATAAGCACATTTATATAATTGAGGTTAAATGGGGGCTTTCTTTTTTCCATCTCCAGAAAAGAGGCTGTAATGCTGTTTTAAGGTTATTAAGAGCAGTCAGTGGTGTGTTGTTGGCACTGAATAGTGATTTATGCAGACCTAAGTGTGCATTTTGGTATTTTTTCTTCAGTTTTTTTTTTTTTTTTTTTTTTTTTTATTTTTTTTCATTTTTTTTTTTTTAATTTTTTTTTTTTTTTTT
>VUQI01060274.1:6384-18429 GCA_015106735.1 Paratilapia polleni | reverse complement strand
GTGTGTTTTTTTTTTTTTTTTTTTTTTTTTTTTTTTTTTTTTTTTAAGTGTTGCATGCTTTCTAACTCTTCATTTGGAAATTGTCTTTATTGTCTTTGTGACTTATTGTTCAGACTTGAAGCCACAGCTCTCTCTCACACTCATTTTTTTCACAAATGCCCTGTTTTCATTTTGAAGCTATAATTAGCTCAGTGTGTGCAAGCTGTGACCTCCCTCATCTCTTTTTCTCTCTCACTCTCACACACAGTTTCCGTCTTTTGGTTTCACTAAACCCTCTCTTCTCTTCTTTCCATTCAGGCATGGCTGATCTGCTGAGGCTGCTGCTCAAGGTGGCCGAGAAGGCTGCTAACGTGGCTCGGGTCTGCAGGCAGGAGGCTCCCCTCTTTCAGCTCCTCGTACAAGAAAAGACCGGAGATGACAAGAACAAGAAGTTTCTCCAGGATTTCAAGACACTCGCCGATGTGGTGATTCAGGAGATGATCCGACATGATGTCGGCGCACAGGTAGGAGACGTCTTCGTGAAGCCAGTCATAGTTGGACCATGTGTGATATTTTAATTGTCGTCTTCTTTCATGCAGTTCCCTGAAATGGCTGACTTCATTCATGGCGAGGAGTCTAACAAGTTTGAAAACGGACTTGGTAATTACTTATTACATACCACACATTACATGTTGGGTGAAATAGGTGCAAGAAGAGCAGCTTTTGCTCTAGGGCACCTTTGTAGGCTAATTTGGCCATATGTGATCAAATCAGTGTGGTTTCACTAATGCCTCTTTTCTGCTGACCCAGTGCTGGTGCTGGATCTAGAACCTGTTCCCTACATTAAACCTTAAAGCTGGCACCACCTGGCACCTTAAAATTCCTGTTCCCAAAGATGGAACCACTGATGTCTGCAGGTTTATGAAAAAGTAGCTTGAGAGAAGCAGACTCTTGCTCAGGACCACCCGGCCCAATACCACACTGTTACACCTTAACACCGCCCATAACAAATGCGGTCTAAACAGTCACTTTTTTGCAGTATCATCTTGTCAAATGTGCCTCGGTGGTGGTGATAAGAGAGCACCGAGACAGATTTATTCTGATGGAGCCCCAGCTGTGCCTGTGTCACAGCTGTGTGGATCATAATGACTTTTAGGCATTTAAAGCAGTGTAGATGCAGCTGACTGCTCAAAGTGACAAAAAGTGAAATAAAAGTTTGTGGTGATTGTTTTCAGCTCTAGGCTGTTTAATAATATAAGCAGCATTATGAATTGTTGTATAATAATAATAATAATCAGTTCACCTTCATATAAAATCTGGAGGAGCTAAAAATACACTTGAAAAATGATGTGCACTTTAATCTACTAGAACATAAAGCAAACACATTAATATGTCACTGTCCAAATATTTACACTAGCTGCACCTTGCACAGTAGAAACATTTAAAGTGGTTTGCTGTAAAGTAATCAAAGTCTCACTGGCTCTGTGCCACCAGGAGAGAGTGTGATAGTCACAGTTTGCCGTACAGAGGAGGAGACGGCAGCATTGCTGGCCACCGTGCTAGACGGTGACCACACAGCAGCCTCTCTGCTGGCTCGAGCCATCCACCAAGACCCAACGGCCGTCGAAGCAAACACAGACGGCCTGACGGTTCCCCTCAGCCCCTCTGAGCTCGCCATCTGGATCGATCCCATAGGTGAAGGGCTCATTGTTTACCACAATCTCATTCTGACATGCTACAAATCAGCAGAGCTCAACATTAATGTCAGAGCTCAGTTTGTCTTTATTGTGGTGTTTTGTTTTGGGTTTTTTTTGTATCAAGATGCCACAAGCCAGTACATAGAGGGCAGAGAAGAGGTGCTCGAGGAGGGCCACTTGTCTCCTTCAGGTCTGCACTGTGCATTGGTTCTCATTGGGGTTTATCTCCGGAGCACAGGCGAGCCTGTCATGGGTGTCATCAGTCAGCCATTTCACCACAAAGATCCAGCACGCGGAGGGTGAGTAATCAATAAAAAACAAGAAAACAGGAAAAGTGTGATCACTTGTTGCCAACACAGAAATGTTTCTTCTTCAGTCACTGCATTTGTATATAACTTTGGTGGACATGTTTCTTTTGGGGTTTTTTAAACAGTCTGATATCATAACTAACTGACATTTTGTTGGACTTTCTTAATCATGTCTAAGCAGCAACCTCCAGAGCTGAAAAGCCAACACAAGTACCGAAAAACTGCAGTTCCTCCAGTGGCCACATGAGGCTGGCTCCAAACTCATTCAGTTTCCATAGACCAAAGCTTAAAGTTAGAAGTGTAAAACTGTGTCACCACAAAGTTATAAACTATGCAAATTTCATAGTAATGTGATGAAAACTGCTGCAAAGAAACTCAAATTCTGTTACAGTGATAATAGAAAAGGGGATGACATGAATGTAAGAATACTGTTGCACAAGAAGGTTCGAACAAACTTTAGCTTCATTTCATGCTTTTTCGGAAAAGTAGGAAATGCATTTTTTTTCTTTCAAAAGTTATGTCAACATTAGTAAAATGTGTTAACCATTGTCCCACATAAACATGCTTATTATCCATATTTGGGTTAGAAAGGCAAATCATTTTTCACATTTTCATCACATTTTAAATTATTTGCTTCTTTGGCAGATTATCTGATGATTAAAGAAGCAAACTACACATTTTACTCAGCTTTTACATTAATCTGACAACATTTGCTTCTGACTTGTGTTACAGAAATGTAAATATGTACCTTCATTTTTCTGTCTCTGGCTCTCTTTGTCTTTGCCTCATGTGGCCATAACT
This sequence comes from Paratilapia polleni, assembly GCA_015106735.1. NCBI lineage: Eukaryota > Metazoa > Chordata > Actinopteri > Cichliformes > Cichlidae > Paratilapia > Paratilapia polleni. Next base: position 15,644 of record VUQI01060274.1, on the reverse strand, counting down.
CATGCTGTTATCTCAAAGCTTTTTCCATTGAGATTTAAGCTAAACATTAACCGAATGATGAGTCTGACCAAATACCCTGCTTGTCAGAGCAAACATCAGACTGTGTTTAGATGATGGTGTTTCTCCTTGATGAAGCTTCTGAACCCTGAAGTAACATATTCTCACTTTACCCCTGATTTCTCCTCAGCTGGAGGGGAAAGCATTTCTGGGGCGTGTCCTGTGGCAGCGTCAACATCTGCTCTGTGTCCCCGCCGAAAGATGGAGGGGACCGAGGGCTGTCTGTGGTGCTGAGCTCAAGTGAGAAGCAGGTAGTAAAAGATGCCCTGACCTCGCTTTGCAGCCCTGACAGGCTCATGTACGCCTCTGGAGCCGGCTACAAGATCCTGTGTGTCATTCAGGGCCTGGCCGACGTTTACATCCTCTCAGAGGGAAGCACCTTTAAGTGGGACTCCTGCGCTCCTCACGCCCTGCTCCGAGCCCTCGGTGGAGGAGTGGTGGACTTGACTAAGAGTCTGAAGTTTACCAGTGGAGCACAGGATCACACAGCAGAACTGACCTATCACCAGGCTGACACTGAGTGCAAAGGAGCAGACCGCTGGGCTAATCGTGGCGGCCTGGTGGCTTATCGAGACTCTTCTAAGCTCAGCAGCATCATCGGCGCACTGAAAGGCAAGCTGTAGATTAAAGAAGAGCAGATGTAGTCGGAGCACACTCTGAAGCATTTATTGTTGAATTATACGATCATGTTTTTATGTTTGTCAAGAGAAAGTGTTGGGAGTAGGGGTTTTAATCATAAAGATACCGTCTTATTTTTAACCAGATGTTTATGCAGTTGTATATATTGCAAAGTGAAAATCAGGTCTGAGTCAAATAATATTTGCAAATATTTGGTGGTAAGTGTAAGCTAGAGCTTAGACTGGGCCCATAAAACAAAGCAGGCCCATTATGCTTTTCCCTATATTTGTCACACATATATACACTGATACAGTGGTGTGTGTCCATATTAAACAACCCAAAATTTCCAAATAATGAGGTTAACATACCTTTAAGAAATCCCTGTGAGCTAAAAGCTCCAAATGTTCAGTTTTAGGCAACTTTTCTACCTTTATGATGTCATTGAGAGGGGATGTCCTTAATGTGGTCATCTCAGGCACACACCTGCAGCTCTGAGTACAGAAGCTGTTGTTCAAACCATCTGCTTATGAGGGGCAACCAATCAGGGGAAAGTTAGTTTAAAGGGGGAGGGGCTAAAACATCTTGTTTCACAGTGAATGAATTGAGGGAGACCAGTGTAAAATAAAGGAGGATTACTTTGAACTGTTAATCGGGCAAAAAAGTTGAGGCTAAAAGCACAGGAGTGACACAAACAAGAGCAATTCTGGTTATGAAAAGTGAGAAAACACAAATATGTGATGTTTATGAATCAATCAGGTATATCAAAAAATATAAGGAGCTGGTATTTCTTCTAAGGTAATTGTCAATTTATCAGAAGAGTCATATATAGGTGTTTTATGTCAAAAAGCAGAAAGGTAATACTGTTATCAGTTAATGAAATGCACTGAAGCTATGCATTCAGAAATGAGGTGCCAAGTTTTCTGGATAAGCAAAGAAAAAAAATTATCTAAAAAAGATCCTGTCCGTCATCGGGTTCATGGAGTGCAATAGACAGCAGGTGATGAGTAACAAGTCGTCACGGTTTTGATGCGTCAGTCCGGTCTGTTGGATTCCTCCTTGCAGATGAAACAAACTAAATATTTTTGAATGTAACTTAGCTCAGACTTGCGTTTATTAAATGTTGCATCTAGAGTGTTTATTTTAGTTGCAAGGAGCTTGAGTGCTCACTGCTGGGCAGCTGAGGAACACTCCAGGAAAGGTAATGTGGCATCACAAGGCCACTTCTGACTGATCCACAAGATTGTCTTGGCTTTAAAGGGGCAGTTATGAATGGGATATTGGGGGGGGGGTGTCCTCCTTATCTCACATCTAGTCAGCTGTAAATGGGTTAATCAGACTGAAACAGAGTGGTGTGCAGTTATCTGCACCTCTCTGAAACAATTCCTTGTAAGGAACAGAGTGATACCTTCATTTCATAGCCATAGCACCATTAGTTAAAGGTCAGACTGGGAAAGCCTTATGAGGTAAAACCCACACAGATTCCTTTTCAGTGTGGGTTTACAGTAAAATGAAATATTAAGCCAGGTTGAAAGATGGGACCTGTGTGGGCTAACGGGCTGCTCTGAGGGCTGCAGCAGATTCTTATCAAATATGTCTGCCATGCACACCTGTGTAACCTCACTATATGTTTGTGTTTAAAATGTTTTTAAAAATTGATATGCATTATAACTGAGAAATCATTTAAGTATAATAAGCAGGAAACAGAACAAACATTGTGCATATAGGAAATCATCTTTATTTTGAAAACCAGAGAAAGCGGGGGAAAGAAACCCAACAGTGATATTTTAAAACCAGCCAAGGAACTCACCTCCTAATTCTCTACAAAAAACCCTGATGATTGTCTGATATTTTTTGCAATAATTCTGCATATTCTGTTAAAAACTTGAAAAGAAAGCAAAAAAAAAAAAAAAAGTGAATGTGTTGGCTCTGTCTTTGACTTCTTGGACTTTAACATACATGGCTACCTTTAACATACATCACAGCACATTCTCAAGTCAAGGATGAAGCAGTCACAGCTGTGGGCCCAGTTTCCTGAACAGGGACCGAAGCAGATCTCTGCCAGTATTTATGTGATCTAAAAGTATGGATGAATAAAAATAAATGGGAAAGAAAAACTGCAAATCTGGAGAAACTGTAGTAAATTTGTTAAAGAATCATATCCATCAAAGTAATTTTGGGTTATCTGAATTTAATCCTGCCCAGTTCAGAACTAATTTGGATGGAACCAGAATAAACTAAATCCAGGACTAGTTTTATATTTTGAACTGGGGCCATGTTAGCTCACCTACTCACTCCATGTCCAGGAAACTGGTCAAATACATATAACAAAAACTATTTGACACATGAAGGAAACATGGCAAACTTATCTTCCTGCTTAAGCTCAAACTATATTTGCAGCAAAGACTTCTCTCAAACTGCCAGACAAACACAAACTTTGCATTACAGTGGCATAAAGTGTTCACATACTTTCTCAAGAGTCTTAACGGTTGTGCAATCGAATGATGTTTGTCACTCATTTAACTTTCAGATTCTACCAAAAAGGGGGGAAAAAAATAAAAAATCTTGATTTGTAAACGAGCTGTTAGCTTAGCGAGCTACACCTCCTACTCAGCTGCAGCTGGAGCCTTTCTGGCTGGGCTAAATCACTGATGACTGTTCAAAATCCCTCTCATGTTATTACAGTGGTGGGTGTGCAAATTAATACAAAGAAAAAGAAAACAACAATGGACATACTCATAGTGATCAACTGTCAATATATAAAAAAAAAAAATGCTTTTATCAGATGCCTTATAGCATATAATTGCCATATCACTACACAATCTTCATGTCAGGTGTAAACAATAAACGCTCTTTCAGTTTTCTTTCATTAAGCTTTGACAAAAATTAAAGTGTAATTTCTAAGTAAGAAACATGTCAACAAACCAAACAACAAAATACAACCAATTAGGATTCTTCTGACTCCTTCATGTTTTTACACACAGTAATACTGGGGGGATTAAAAGGACATCAGTTGTTTAGAATCTGATTAGATTTTATGTGAACCTGTGACCCTGAAATCTGAACCTCGTCCAGGGTAACCATAAGAAAACATGAATATACAGCCACTGAGATGACACCACACTCAGTTATGATGTCTCATGCTCTGAAACATCATAACTGGCTCAAAATGGCACTGAACAAGTAGGATCTCAATGAAAGATTTTCAGTAGCTGCTTGAACAACCAAGCAAATCAATTAGCTGCAATAGCAACGTATTTTTTAAACTGTTGTCTAGTTTTACGTCCGTCGTAGCAAAAATAAGGTTCAACAGTGCTGATGGAAAACGACACTGTAGCTTTACATACTAGACATAAAATTATACTAGATTCAATTTTTTAAATCTAGTCATTTAAATTTTTTTAATTTTTTTTATTTAAGAATCAACCAGAATGTTCTGTTGTATTATCAGCTTTATAACGAATGTTATAAACGTGACAAACATTTTATTTCCTCTTTGAGATGTTACTCTCAAATCTTTCCTTAAAGACAAACTTAAATTTTTAGCAAGTGGTGTAAATCCACGGTGTGATTCTCTGGTAAAAGACGCAATCTCACGGCCAATTCTAGCATATCTTATTCTAACAAAGTAGGTGGGCTGTACTACGTTTCACCTTCAAAGCCACAACCTTAATATAGAAAATAGATATTTTCCCTCTTAGATGTTCTTCAGTATCTACTCATTACAATGTTACCAATCCAGAAAGAACAGGATAACACATAAAAAAACTTTTTAAGAGCTAAGTTTACTTTCTGGAATTATCGTACAAAGATCTTTTTGCCTTTTCTCTGGGTTTGTTTGCATATCACCACAGAACCACACCTTGGCTTCTGACTTAAATGGAAAAGCGGGTATATTTTTGATATTTCCTGCCATGCAGAGCTATTCTTCTGAAAACCACTCTGCATTTCATAAATAATTTAGCTCAGATGTGTTGGGTTTGGCTGGTTTGGATTCATTCTTGAAATATGGTGGGCGAGGTGCAGCTTCAGTAGTAGATCCACATGCGTCTAATAACAGTAACACTAAACAGTGTGAAGCTGCCCAGATCAGTGTCTTCATTTCTCAATCACAGTGATACATAAACCAGAGTCCCACTGACTTTAACCTTATCCCCAACTGTCACTCTGCCTGGAGCCGATTTCTCAAACTAACCTTATCTAAAATGTTAACAACAAAAGTGAGAGAAACGAAGTGTTAAAATGCAGGTGAAAACGTCATGCAATGAAAGATTTGGCAGGAAATGATAAAAAGAAAAGGTTTCATTACAGCATCCTGATAAGGACTTCGATGCCAAGGCTACAGTCATCTTTAAGACCGACAAAAAAAAAAAGGTGAATTAAGAGGTAAAGCACCATCACTGCCACCTCTTCAGCCCTCCTTCAATACTTGTATTCAGTCCACAGGCTCCTCTTCGTGATCCAGTCTCTCTCTGCTCTGGCTGATCTGACCCCCTTCTCCAGTTCAGATCTTGGCATGCCAACAGGCAGGCGAGAGACAAATAATGGCCATTATATTTTGTATCCCTGTGTTGCTATTTTCATACACTAACAAGTCGGCGAACTTCACCTCTGGAAGGGTTTCCGGACCTTCTTCCTCCTCCTGGGGGGTTTGCCACTTTCAGCCCACGTCTCATTGGAGTCAGGCCGGTTACCACCTGGCATGTAGAAACCTGTCTGACCTGGGGGAGTGGAGAAGGGAGGCGCTCCAGCACCAGGTGGGTGATGAGGTGGACCTGAGTGGAAGAAGCTTCCATTGGCAGCCATGTCATTAGGAGGTCCTCCCTTAAAGATTCGGTTGAAGAAGTCCTGCAAATCGGCCGGGTTGGTCGGACCTGCGGCGTGCTCTGAGGGCGTCCTGAAAGATAAGATGTTATACTTAGTCATGTGGAAGAAACAGAACATGAGCAAAATAAGGTAGGGGCTTATTAATCCAGGGAGGACAATCCTTTTGACTTCAAAGAACTTTATACCCTGATAAAAACAAATAGTACAACTTTCTTTTTAACATCACTTTCTCAACAATACACAAGGGGGAGCTCCTTCTACCATACGAAGCAGGGTGCAAGTGAAATACACATTTATATAATGCAGATGACAGACTGAGAAAGAAAAACAAAACCATAAAAACAAAATTAAACATGTCTACAATAATCTAACTCTAACACTCATCTTATGCCCTTATTTTATTTACTGCACTACTGCCAAGACGTTTTGCATTTTCACTGCTGTGCTTGTCTAAAAGGACAACTCTCAAGTCTGCCACTGGTTTAGGGCAGATGTTCCAGATGTGTAAAAACAACAGGAATAAACCTGAGCCAAAACAAAGGCCTATTTGTGATGGAGAGGTATGAAACTGTTTCATATTATAAATATCATATACTGTGTCCAAACGTTCACCCAGAGGCCCGTACCTGTGTCGTGCGGCATTGCTGTTGTTCTTTGAACCAAAGGAGATGTGATACGGTACACGGTGTGTGTCAGGAGAAATGCCTATTCTTTGGCAACCTGCCCACTCTGAAACAAGACAGTATCACAGCAGGTCACATGACTGAAAGAAAATCATACAACCAAAAAGCACTCTAGCTTTTCCGTAACCTGTTGAAGCATCGAGAGGGCTTGTCAGCTGATACTGAACGAGCCAGTGGAAACTCTGAAATGCACTATTGGTTTGTTACTGATGAGCTGGATAGGTAACTAAAAACTGATGTTCACCTGTAATATCATACACCTTGCCATCCATACAGGCAAAGTATGTGATGCGTAGGCCCAACATGCTGGACTCGGCCCACAGGTCCCCCTCCTCAGCGCTATGGCATCGGTTGCATTCAGCACAGAACCGGGCCTCAGCAGGTTCACGATCCATCTCAAACCGCCTGCATACATACAGGAAACGAAGGAAACACACCTGTGGTCAAAGTCTACTACACAAGATACCGTCCATATTTCACTTCAGACTGAGGACATAACTGGTTATGTGATGGTGATGTTAGGTGTGTAGCGACATACTTGTGTTTGCCTTCACACTTGGTACACATCATAGTGTTCATGGCTTCCTTCAGGTCATCCTGCAGTTTAGTGAGAAACTCGTTCATGGACTTTGAGAGCTCAGTCGCTGCCATGCGCTTCCTGCAGGAGAACCAGTAAGACACGTTGCTGATCGGAGAGAACAGGTAAAAAGTGAAACTCGCTAGATAAATGTACCATTTTTACCCACTACAAAAATGTGAATATGGAAACCTGAGGGCTTTTTTTGGTTTTTATTTTGTATAACTGATTAGACACCAAATTTTTAGGGGCAGCTCAAATTTGGTGTCTAATAAGGACTAAAAGAAATAACTAAGAACAATTACTTCATCAAAATAACTGACAAAATGTTTTTTAAAAAAATAAGCCAATAAATAACTGTATTTGTGATTAAAAGATTTTTCTTTCTTTCGTAGGTTTATTGGGTTTTTTTCCCTTTGCACTCACAACTCATACTCTCGTCGTGTCTCTGGATTACTGACAATATCCCAGGCAGCTCTGAGCACTTTGAACGCCTCTCCAGCTCGTGGGTGTTTATTCTTGTCTGGATGGACCTGAAAGAGAAAGGACAGAGGAAAAGGTTGCATGAGTAAAGAAGGAAAATTAGTCATTACTGCAGGCATGTAATAGTAAAAATCTAAGTATTTCTGATTCTCACACCTGGACAGCCAGCTGTCTGTAGGCCTTCTTCAGCTCAGTCTCGGTGGCGTGAACCTCCACACCGAGGACCGTAAAGGGGTCAAGCTCATCCTCTGGTACCTCAACCAGTGCCAGCAGCCTCTCCAACTCCTGGCCTGGCTGAGCTCTTCCTGCTCTGCTGGGTGACTCCGGTGTGGGATGGTGACCATCCCTCCTGAATAGGCTTCGAACTCTCTCCAGAAAGGACACCACCCTCTTCCAAAAGCGTGACTCCTGATAAGCTGTCCAGTAGCGCTTCCCCCTATCTCCACCAACGCGAAGCAATACCCCCTTTGCCCACTGGGATCCGAGAATAACCAAAGCACAGAAAAGTCTGAAACAAGATAAGGCAGCTGTCTTTACCCACTTTACTGACCTAAGAGTTTTATCCACCAGGTATGCTCCTGTGCACTTTGTCCATTTCAGAATCCGGAGAGCATCTGCCTTCATTCCAGGAACATCAGTGATCTTCACAAAGAGCTGTTGCCCAAGACTGTAAAGTTTCACAACTCCAGTCTCCACTCCAACTCCACAGTTGTGAGTTAAAGTGACAATAATCTCAATCATCATGTGGATGCAGGAGATGCACCAGAAGCTCAGAGACTCTGACAGCATCTCCTTGAAAGCTAAGACGAGCTGGTTTCCTGTCCGCCGCCGGCCCCGGTTCTGCTGATGGTGGTGGTGGTTACGTCTGCGGGTCTGCTTGTGCCGACCGCCACTCGACATAACGTTGCCTTTTTGAATCTGCTCTAAAACTGACCCACCACTCCTCAGTTTGCACCTCCTTCCACTTCCCACATTCCTCCAACCAGACTCCCCATTCATGTGATGCTCCTTTGCAGCATCATCCTCTTCTTGGTTTATAACCTGCGAGCTCTCACGATCTGCAGTCTTGTCATGCTCAAACCCATCTGAAACCTCCTCAGTATCCTCTTTGGCCTCTGCTTCACCAGCTCCAGAGTCTTGTAGAGTGGCTGGGTTTGGGGTTTCCTGAGATTTGAGATAGGCTGTTTTATCCTCATGCTCGCGGTCATCCTCAACCTCACACTGACTGGAATTGCTCACTGAGGCCGAAACACCATCAGGGATCTCCTCGTCAGTGTCTGTAACATCCATCTCTTTCTTAGCTGCTTCTCTCTCCATGTTCCTTACAGCTATTTTACTGAAATGCTGTAAAGCTGGAATCTCCTGAAAGATGTTTTCCTAAATCCATAATCTGTGGCCACATTTTCCCCAGGCTCTCATAAAAAAGTGAGACTGGGGGTTCCCAAAGGTCAAGCTCAGGTCCACCATATCCCAACCACTTGTAGGTATCAACGGGCTTTTGCAAAGCTCACATGATGCACTGGGACACCTGAAAGGCAATAGATATGAATCAATCAGGGGGCACCGATATCACAACACATAGTCAAGGTTTTTCCCAGCTAAAAGTGGGTCTTTGAGGGGTGAGCATGATTAGTACATATATGGTTATGGTAGTGAGTCTGTGTTACCTTACTTAACAGAAGTCAAAGCAAATTCCTGTTATTTTTGGCTTTTTGATTTAAAAAAATATATATTTTACACAGGTACGATTTTCCTGTGGGACAAACCCAAAACCTCTTCGGCGTGTGCCAAAAATGTTTATATGAAGGAAAAACCTTGATGGTCTTAGACCTTTCAACTACAAACTAAAACGCACACAAACTTAAAGGCAAAATAAGAGGAGCAGCTTATTGTTTAAACTGTTGCAGACAGACTAATCACTTATATAAAAAATATATATATATAATTGTTAGTTGCAGCCCTGCGGTCAATACATTTGTACTATTTGTACAGAGTTCATTATGACTGCTAAACAACTT
>VUQI01060273.1:7732-23770 GCA_015106735.1 Paratilapia polleni | reverse complement strand
AATCCACCATCTGGCCAGGGTGTGTGGAGTTTGCATGTTCTCCCCGTGTCTGTGTGGGTTCTCTCTGGGTACTCCGGCTTCCTCCCACAGTCCAAAGACTGGGAGGAGGTTAGGTTAACTAGTGATTGTAAATTGGCTGTAGGTGTGGGTATGAGCATGAATGGTTGTCTGACTCTCTGTGTTAGCCCTGCGACAGACTGGCTACCTGTCCAGGCTGTACTCCGCCTCTCACCCTCTAGCAGCTGGGATAGGCTCCTGCCCCCACCCGCGGCCCTGAATAGCATAAGTGGAAGAAAATGGATGGATGGATATTCCGTTTACAGAACTTGTTAGTACTGTAATGTTTGTGTTTTTGTCAAATAGAAGCAGTTTCCCTCTTTTTCTTTTTTGACAACTCCATTTACGTCAGCAGTTTCAAGTTAATTGTGTTCTACCTGCAGAGTAATGATCTTGAAGTTTGTGCTATTTTTCAGCACTATCAGTTCCAATAAATGTTTTAATTTAATTCAATTTTATTTATATAGCGCCAAATCACAACAATAGTTGCCTCAAGGTGCTTTATATTTTAGGGTAAAGACCCTACAATATTAGACAGAAAACCCCAACAATCAGCCCTATGAGCAAGCACTTGGCAACAGTGGGAAGGAAAAACTCCCTTTTAACAGGAAGAAACCTCCGGCAGAACCAGGCTCAGGGAGTGTTGTAATCTCTACATCTTCTTTAAATGATATCCAATTAAATTTGTGTGCAATAATGAACCTCGGCTGTTGTGATTTGTCTGCAAATTACATGCAAACTTGTGTTTCCATCCTTTGAAGTGAGGAGGGTGCTTGTTCAGACATTAAGCCATGACATTAAATTGCTTACAGAAAGGGGTGCAGGCCTCATAAAGAGTCGGGTTACTTACAACACTCTAGTTTGTTTAATTGTGAACCCATTTCCTACAAACACACTTTATGTTTCTGCTGTTTTCTTTGACTTGTAAGCGAGTTTCAGGATCCTGCTCTCATTTGAACAATGTTTGAAAAACTTTTCCACCCTAATAGGAGTTTTATTCTGCTCGGAACCCGACTAGCTGTGATTTGTTTTCGTCCTCTTTGGGCACGGCACAATATCAGCTATCAGCAGCCACAAATTGCTAATATCACTCTCTACAAAGATTCCTAATTAATCATAATTATGGTTTATTGCATTTTTTGACAACAAGGAAATTATTTCAAGCCGCAGCAGTTTTCAGTGTGCGGCTTTTAGGAATCAATGCAACGCAGCCAATGAGGCGTGAGCATCTGAACCACTGCACACATCCTGCTGTGTTTTTAATAACAAACTTAATCAGAGAAAAAAAAGAGAAAATGTGAAAGACACAAAGCAGTATTTGTGTTAAAAGATTTTATTGCTCAGAAGTCTTGTTTAAGATAAAGAGCTGAAACACAAACACTGACCTGAAGAAAAGTGAGTTTAAGAGAATAATTTCACAGTTATTTGTCTTGAAGTTTGGCAGTTTAATTCTTGGAATTTCTCTTTTCATGCCAGTAAAACAAATTAATTTAACCTCAAGAGTCCGAAGATTAAAGGTGGCTAAGAAATGGGGAAAAAAACCACTGGAGGATACAGAGGAAAATACAGAAAAAGGGAGGATTTTTTTTCTTGTTTTGATACACAGACCGGCCGAGTTCAAATGCTAAACAGATACTGAACTTAATATAATGAGCTATTGTGTGAGTCTGTTGTCAACAGCTGATGATTAAAAACCCATCTGTGGCACAACATTTTCATGATGAATGGATGTTTAATTTAATTGCAAACCAGTCGTCCTCAGTAAAGTCACTCCTCCTGAGAGCCGGAGAGAGAGGGCGGGGAGGTCCGGTCCATACGTATTTCACAACATCATGTGGGTGTGTGCTGGTGGGACGGTCCAGATTTTATCAGCCAGACTGCTGTCCTCCCCTCATCGCTCACTTTTTATCACTACTTTGACTTTTTTCTCTGTTTTTTCTCATAAATAATGTAACTAAATATATTTACTTTGCAGTACTTCAGTATTTAATGTTCTGCCTCTTGATTCTTTGACTCAACCACATTTATTTAATAGTTTTAGTAACCATTTACCTTTTAGGTGAAAAAAAACCCTAAAATATTTTGTAAAATATGATGCTTGGATATAAAATATGTTACCTGACCTTTGCTGTAAGCAGAAAAGTAACTGGTGACTTTTGGTAGTATCTTAACTCTTTTTTTATGTTAAATGTTAGACATGTTGCATCGTAATGTGACGAGTGGCTGTTTTTCCTTTTCAGTTTGTTTTTAGTAATCAGTTTTGGGCTATTTGTTGGAGGATTTTCTCACTCTTTTCTCATAATAATCGGCATAAAAGGTGCATCCTAATGAGTACATTAAAAAGATAATGATACACCTAACACAGCTCAGGAGTTCCATCTGCACCTCGCAGTGAGTTTAATAGTGGGCTGATAGCACTACATCATTGAGTGCAAAATTACATCCACCCCCTTCTAATCTTCTTAACAGATTTTTTAAAGTTCCAAATGCTACAGGATGCACACTTCTGTAGAGACATGAAACTGCCGTCCAGATACATCATTTTTAGTTAAAAGGTCCCGATCACTAAATAAAGTGACTGACTGAAGTTGACCAGGCTGTTGGATGCTGGCATGCATGTCCATGACAGCTCCATCTCTGATCTGGTTGTTCTTGGTGGAAATCTGACTTGACAGAGGTACCAAGATGAGGTGCTCCAACCTGTGCCTTTCTTGCAGCAGTGCCCCACTCTGTAGCTGTTTCAACAGGACAATACCTGCCCCCATACTGCCGGACTAGGGCAGGTCTTTCTGGATCAGGAGCGTATCCAGACACTTTCTTGGCCAGCATTTAGTCTCGATGTGCCTCCTATTGAACATGTCTGAGACATGCTGTGTCAACGTGTTCATCAGAGGCAGTGGCAACCAATGACCACTGCACAGCTGCAGGCTGCACTCATCCAGGAATGCAGAGCAGTTGCTCAACAACAGATCCGGACACTTGTGCAGTTCATGTGCAGATGGATGACTGCTTGCATAACATCCAGAGGAGTCCATACCTTGAATTACATGCCATGGATATATATATATATATATATATTATAGTGTTGGTGTATAAAGTCTATTTAAAACACAAAGTTGCATTTGTTGTTTGACTAGTAAAATCAGTGAGTGTTAGCACTGTTAGGATAAGAGCCTAGCTAGGTGTTTTCTATAGCAGTAATGTTAAACTAACTGTACTGTATGGCTTCACCTTTGATGTAAGGGCATGAGAGTGGTGTTTATTGTTTCATCTGTATCTCAGCAGAAAAGCAAATAGGTGTCCCAACCTGATAGTCATATAAGTAACATTGGTATATGAATATAGGCAGTGGATATTGGTCCATTAATCAGAATGTATCAGTTTGAGAATTAAATGAACATACTTCAGTATACAGTGGATGTATTTTCTTCACTCATATAAATAAGCTCCTTCTTTGTGTTTGTCTCTGCTTTAAAAGCTGCGCAGAAATCAAGTTTCACATCAGCCCAGTTACAAAAACTGGACAATGAAGCACAAACAAGGTGATACTCTATCCTCTCTCTTGCTTCCTCGCCTTCTTCTTTTCTCCTCGATCATTTCACTTCATCCCCTCTTCAGTCAGCTCTGTCTTTCACCTCCTCCCCCCTCGGATGCCACTCTCAATAAATCTCCTAATGAAAGACAAGAGGATGAGGAGAGGGAGGAGCAGACACACCTGGGAGAGTGAGTCAGCGTCCACCTACAGAAAGATTACTGCGCTCCCTCTGAGCTGATCCGTGCTCCTTTCAGTGTTTGTTCCAAACTGGATCAGGGCAGGTGTTGATGCACTGAAGTCCGGGCTCTGAGCTGGCTACCCTTTCTGCATCTTCTGACAGACTTCTTGTGACCCTGAAAAGTTGTCCCAAATCTGGTTGAAAGTGAAAAGAAGATATTCAGCCATAAATCATCTTTTAATCAGTCAAGTCGAATAATCAAGTTCTTTCAGAGCAAACTGGAAAAAAAAAGGTTTGGAGCTAGCATTGTGCACATGGGCCACATCATACTGAAACAAGAAAGAGACAAACAGACAGTGTTGACACACTATTATCTAAACTATCTTTGTATGAAGTATCAATCAAAAGTTCTTCTTTGGAACCGAGAGGCCTCCTAGGTGAGGTATTCCTGGCATGTCATACTGAGAGGAGGCCCTGGGGCAGACCCAGGGCAGGCTGTAGAGATTACATCTCTTGGCTGGCTTGGGAACGGCTTGGTGTCCCCCGGAATGAACTGGAGGAGAAGTGAGGTCTGAGCTTCTTCTTAGACTGCTGCCCTGTGACCTGGAACCGGACAAGCGCCAGAAAATGGATGGATGGATGGATGGATGGATGCGAGACGCTTGTCGCGCATTGCTTTGAAGCTGAGGGCTGGTCACTTGTGGACAGGCTCCGGTTGCCTAGGTAACCCTCTAATGTATTTACTACCAGGTCATATGTCAATCAACAGTATGGTGCGCTCTCATTGGCAATGGCTTTAATTGCTTGCCTAGAAGTAGAGAAAAGTTTATCTCGTGTCCCACCCACTACGCGTCGCTGGCGGTTATTTTGCCCGTAGTCGCTTGAAGTCTCCAAATATCATTCACTTTCTGTCATCTCTGGTTGCCATGTTGCTTCCAGTGGGGATGTAGCTTTACCATTTCTTGGAGGAGAGACATACTGAATTCTGACCGATGACCATCAGCCAATGTTTCTTTCTGTAAATATCATGTCAGTTGGTGTGTTTCCACCACAGGAACTTTGCGTGAAATACAGGAACTCTGTAAGGATCTCAGTTCCCCTACAAGCATTTAAACTGAGGAAAGAGCTTTAAATTCAGTTTTTACCCCAGAAAGGTGCCTTGTTTGAGTGTAGTACAGTCAGGAACTTCAGGAACTTTTCCATTTGGATTGATTGGTCAGGTATGATGGTGTTTTCATATCCACTGCATTATTTAAAGAAGAAACAGATGAAGCGAGGACAGTATTGTGGTTTTTATACATCAGTTCTTGGAAACAGGACTTCTGTTTGGTGGAATTCACCTTGTGTGGGTCATTGAGTGAGGATCAGAGCCAAATGCTTACAGCTTAATTAAACTGAAATAAAACATAATCTGTCTTTCACTTCACTAAGAGTACAGTTAAGGGCATTCAGCTCCAGGGTGACTGAACATCGGGAACAGCACCGTTTGTTATAGGTGCAACTTTATAGGCAAATGTCCTGAAACTAGTTACTGAAGGCCCTTTAAAACTGCAAAGTATCTGCTAAGTTACCAAGATTGAGGTGAACTGAAGTGAGATCCCTACTGTAAAAAGTGAATAACAAAATCCCCAAATTAAAAGCAACACACATTTGAATACTGCAGCCCCAGAATTGTTTTGCACTGACAGACATGCAAACAAGCTCTCTCTTTTATTATCTACACCATGATTGTTTCCTGAAGAGAGACTGTCTTGACATTAACTGCCCATATCTAAGTCCTTTAGCTCTTCTATGACATCTTCCTTTAAGTATGGCTGTTTGGAAGAGCTAGAAACAGCTTTGCATTATGACGTGGTCTTAAGTTCTAATGACTAGTTTCTTTCAAGCATACCCAAGGGTTGATTGGGTTTCTCTTTTTGTAGTTTGATCTTAAAAAGTCTTAGATTGTAATCCAAAAAAAACATTTGAAGTTCTGAAAGTGAACCCATGTTGGAAAAACCTGTGGCCTACTGAACATTTATCAAAGTTTTGTCTCTATAGAAAATAACTGAAGAGTTTGGTGAGGAAACCGTGTGTTTGAAAAGTCCATTTTCGAACCTTTTTGAAGTTTTTTTTTCCTATTTGTAATTCGAACTTATTACAGCTTCTTAAAGTGGGTTTAATTTTCACAAAGCGTGACTGTGATTCCTCTATACCGCAAACTGATTTTGACCACAAAGGCATTCTTACATTTCATCAAGCACAGCGGGCTGTTGTACCTTCATTTGGAAGAAGCATGTGTCCACATTGTTTGGACTGAACAGTATGCAGTTTGTAGGTGGGAAGGAAGGAAAGCAACAAGAGGGGATCAAGAAGGAAAACAGCAGACAGATAACAACAAAGGCCTGAAGGAGAAAGAGGAATGAAAGAGGGAGTAGAGAGGAATGCAAGTGGAAGAATGTGAGAGAAATGCTAGAAAGGACAGAGAGGCGAAAAGAGAGAAGGGCAGGTTGATGGAAGCCAACTAATCTACAGGATTAGTGTCTGGAACAAGACCGGAAGAGGCCGAGGGGGCATTTATTTTTAGTAGATTTGTGATGCTGGAGAATTTAAGTTGATATATCACTAAGCTCCTTGAATCACAATGAAATGCCAGCAGCACACTGATAGCTGCTTGGTAATGGATGCAATGCCCAAAAGTTTCTAATTCAAAAATACTCACTAACTTTTACTCTTTCCATCATTTTCCATGATTTCTGGGGTTAAAGAATAAGGGTGGGTAGGCACTTTTACTCAGGAGTTGAATATTGGTATTTTCCTGTTTCACTAATGTGAAGTTTCTGATGATAAAAACACTTGTAACTCCTTACAACCCTAATAGCCTTGGCTGACATCACTGTATTATGCACCATCAGTGTATTAAGAAAGTAGGATTTTCAGTGTGATTAAAAATTCAGACTCTTCTTTTCATATTCAGCTGACACCAAGATGTTGCATCAAAGTGAAATGCAGACACACACATTAGTCCTGATGGTAAAGGTGCAACAGACACATAACTTTGTCTTGATGGATTTTAACAACTACAACAGCAGATTATCAGCCACATTAGCCACCATCAGTTGTGCATTACCTTTGATGGTATTCACAGTGTCAGGACGCTTGTTACTGAATCAGGGGAAAAGTTGTGATTAAGTTGTAAAGATTTTCAGACCAGATGATCGTGACCATAGCGCCACCCACCAGCGATATGTGTGGTCTTTAGTGCTTCTTCTGTGTGTGGCTGGTGAGAAGAAAGAGAGAGACAGAAAAAGAAGAAAAAGTACTAGAGCATCAGTGGTAGAGCACTGAATCATCGTTGACCTCCATCACGTACAGCACATGAGTTACCTAAAGTGGACTGATATCACATGAACAACTAAAGGTCAAAGTAGTTTTTAAAACCATAAAATGTCTTTTATTGTCACATCTTTTACAAGAGTTGTTTGTGTACTTTTGTGGAAACCCCTGATTCATGCTACAAGAACTAAACTCTATGATGTAAAATTATGATCAGTTTGACCAACCACTGATACAACTGACAATTACTTTGAAATATGCTGGACATTTTGTTGTAAAGATAAAAATGACTGATCCCAAAATATTTCCTGAACTTAGAAAAAGAAACATAATTTTTGGTAATTAATGAGCAGTTGTGATTTATGTTGACTTCTCATTACTTTGAACCTGTTATCTGGTCTTTGGATTATTCAGGGCAGTGTTAGCAAATCTTCAGCTGTGTGCAGGTCTTCTTTAACCTTTTAAGGACAGTTTAGCGTTCCTGCTTGTGGAAGATAATGGAAGATTCATTGTGCTTATAACTCACAGTGAATAACCGTGAAGCAGAGCATGCCGAAAGTGAGCACAATCCAGTTTTATGACCCATCGCACTGTAAGAATTCAATTAGGATTTCATTGACTGGAATGGACTTGAGGTGTCCAGTTCTACAGACACTTAAGTAGTATTATGTTGGACAGAACACTGAGAAACTCACAGCCAAGGATGAGGAAATACCTGCATATTAGATAATTCAACATCTTACACTTCACCTCATCTAATGCAGGTGTTGGCAGTGGCTGAAAACTGCTGTGATGTAGAGGTGGGCTGGATGTGTAGCTCGTCTTTCATCAATCACTTCTTAAGATAAATTTCTTGCATTTTATGCCCTTTATTTGATAGAGGCAGTGACGGAGAGACAGTAAATATAGGGAGAGAGATAAGTGCTTTGACCAGCTGAGAACTGAGACACGCTGTGCAGGGTGTTTGTGCCTGAGCCACTCCACTGTAATTTGTCTCTCTTTCCCTGATCTTAACCCAGAGGTAGAGTTGGTAAAGGTGTAATGTTGACATTTCAGGGCTTTGCAGACTGTGGATATTGTTGTCCACTGAAAGGGGTTAAATGAGGTGTAAATGGTCTCACTTTTAACACCCATGACGCCTCCTTAGCGTCCGATAGACTTCATTAGAAGTCCTTGACATCGCCAAACGTTCTCTCCTGGTGTTGTTACTGTTGCCGTAGTCACCACAGATAAGGAAAAGAAAACAGAGGTGAGGTGTTCTCCAGTCGGGAAGTTTGCCTTCTGACATGTGGTTAAGATTATCAATGGGTGTATTTTAATCTAAACAATGATTTTTTTCCCCTAAAACCTAACCAAGTACTTGTGGTGATAAAATGTAACCAAAAACAAAAAGTCCAAAACTAAAGTTTAGAAAAAGGAACTTGGTTTTTATACTTCCTCATCTGGCATGAAGCTTTTGTAGAGGCCTAGCCTGTGTGTTAGAATGACGCTGTAGGGGCACCCAGTGCTTAAACTCAGCAAACTGGGTTCTTACAAAACACTTCAGCAGTGCTCATAAAATTAAAAAGTAATTGTTCCCCCTATGCCACTTCATCCACGATTAATCGCAGTAAATCTGCCTTGAGTGAATAAAATATATACTTGTCTGCACCCTGTACTCCTGTACCCCTCTTCATTGCTGCTCCTTTTTAAAAAAGCCACTCTGCCAGAACCGCAGCAAAGCCAGCCTCCTGTCTCCCACATCAGCTACAAAACAAAGGCCTTTTGTTTTCCGTCCCCGTCAGATGGGCTAGATGAACAGTGGTTTGGGTTGTAGTTCGGCGCTGCCTCTGACAGAGAAGTGTACCCACATGTCGGGGTTCTTGTCAGAGCTGGTTTCAATGTTCTGTGTGGGAACTGCTGCAGGAAACATCTTCTACATGTCATCAGCGTTTTCAGCCGCAGCAGCACCTCTGGCTCATTGAAAAATTTCATCACTCCCTGCTCTCATTTTACCCGCTGTCCCGTTTAATAGCACTTCACAAAGTGGGTGACAGAAGAAATGTGCAACCAGAAAGTAGCAGGATTTGGTCAGTAGCTGGAAGACGTCTCTCAGTGTAAATCTAGAAGTATGGCAAAGTAGATGCATGTATTTCCAAACACAACATCGTGTCATTCTAATATTCAGTCGACTTTAAAATGTGTAGACACTAAAACAAATGTGTTCCCTTTATCGTTAAACTTCTTAACCCTTTCTGGATTGGTTCATATTTAAAAGAAAGGGTGAAATGAGCCAGGCCTCAGTTAACTGTGATTCAATAGGGACGTGCTTTGTTTCCTTTTTCCTTTTGTCCTTTCTGTGTGTAATTCCTTTGATCATTTTTTCCCCAGTATCATCAAACAGAAGTATTGAAACACGATGTATGGAAAGTGTTCGGCCAACAAATGTAATCCTGCATTACAGATATTTGTGTAAGAAGAAGTGAGTAACTTTGACATCTCATTTGCAAATAAAGACATAAATAAGCAGGAAATCTTTGACAAGCCTGAACCTTTCTAATAATCAGTCATTAAAGAGAATACTGGAGATTATGCAGTAATTTGTGAACACGTCAAACACACCTGTACTGTGGAAGAAGTTTCTCAAAATATATTTTTAAATTCTCAATGTTCCTCAGTCAGTGATTCCAGTGGAACAGCGTGTTGAGCTGGCATGAAGACTGAAATTCTGTAAAGTCTGTAATTATAAAAAATGAAGAGCACCGGGGAAAAAACAGCCCTCTGACAAGACACACACACACACACAGTCAGCCAGTAATTAGCAGCTCAGCACTCACTCACACACACTTGCTGCTGGTCATTAGCCTCGGCCTGGCAGCTTGTTGACGTGTTTCACACGTTACACGAATGCCGGTAATTAAAGCGACATGTTGTTTGTATGAAACTGGTTGTGTCACACGATTTTTTTAGGTGTCAGGAAATTTGGGAGGGTGAATGAAGGTGTGACACACACACATATTGGTCTTTCATTACTTGTGACAACACTCATTGGCATATTGCATTTGTTACTTTCACTGTAACCAAATACCACAACCCTTATCCTAAACCAGTTCTAACCAGAACCCGAAAACCGAGTCTTAACTCTTAGACAGTCGTTTCAAGATGTTAGAAGTGCCAAAATGCCCTAAAAATACAGAACCTTAACCTTAACCCAACCTTAAACCGAGTATTCACCCTCAAATTTTATGATTTACATCATGCAACCAAGTCTTGGTTCAGTCCCAACAAAGTGACTGTGAGCGCAGACATATGTCCTCACAACAGGAGTAATACACACTCACTCACTCACACACACACACACACACACACACACACACACACACACACACACAGAAGCTAATAAAACAGCAGGCCATCCCAGCAGCCTGTGCCCAACCTGATCTCACCTCCCACTTTTAACAAAACAGCCACGCACATACACACACACACACACACACACACACACACTCTCTCTCTCTCTCTCTGAAGCGCAAACACTAAAACTGTGTGTTTGTTGCGTCATCTGTACTCAGTACAAACAGCACTCTGTTTTTAGTTTTATTGAAGCAAACAAATATCTAGTAAGGTAGTTACCTGAAGGCTTTTCGGCTTCATATTTGGGTCTGTATTTGTTGTATGTATCTGCCCTCAATTGAGGTTTTTGTTCTGTACACTGATGTTTCACACTGTTGGCACGGCAGTCCTGCACTATAACATCCACTTGTACTGATTCCAGTATAATTAAAATATTTTATGATTGTTTAGACTCTACATGATAGTCTCCTCTACATGTCTTTTCTTTGCCAAGTACATTATGACAGATAATTCAACAGTATAATCAGCTGCTTCTGCAGTGAGTCTCTCATTCTGCAGATGAATTCCAACTCCAGGTCTTGGATTGCAGCTGGTAGTCCTTGTTCATGGCGCATTATAAGCATTGATGCACCAAACCAAAATCCTGACAACTGAAGACTACAATGGCGCCACCTTTGACATAGATGGTGATGAAATAGAAGTGGTCAAGGACTTTAACCCACTAGGATCGATGATAAATACTGAAATCAAAAGGAGAATTGCAATGGGCAAGGCAACGATGAAATCTTTGGAAAAGATCTTCAAATCTAAGGACATTTCTCTGTTGACAAAAATAAGGCCTACACACAGTTTGATTTTCTCCATGGTCACCTATGGTTGTGAAAGCTGGACAATAAGAAAACAGGACAGCCAACGTATCAATGCTTTTAAAATGTGGTGCTGGAGATGGTTTTTATCAATACCATGGACCGCTGGAAGGACCAACAAATCATTCTTGGAGGAAATCAAGCCAGCAATGTCACTGGAAGGACAAATAACAAAGTTATGACTCGCTGATTTCGGACATGTCATCAGAAAACAACAGTAACTAGAAAAGGACATCATGATTGGAAGAACAGAAGGAACAAGGTGCCAAGGAAGACTGGCAGTGCGTTGGCTGGACACCATTACAACAGTGACGAGAAGAACTTTGGCTGGACTTAATCAACTCGCACAGGATCGATCTTCCTATAGAATGTTTATCCATCAAGTCGCTATGGTTTGGGAATGAACTGATGGCCCTAAGTAACTAACTAACTAGTCCTTGTTCTGCTCTGCAGCCGCAGTGAGGTGTAGCAGAACATCAACCAGTTCTTCACTATCTTTAATGACCCTCCAGCTTACAGAGGATCTCCAGAGGAGAAGAAGGACTGTCATTTCAAACTGCTGTTGAAGTTGGTGGAGCTGGAGTCTGTCCCACTATAAGAGACTCTCTGGGGGAGCAGCTAGAAGATATGGAGGACCTCCACAAGAGCAATCTGCCCAGTGAGCCAAATGGTAAGAAAAAACGTGATGGAAAGGGCCGGGGCTACCTGTTTATCAGCAAGTGAACTTTCAAAATAAGAGCAAGGAGGATTGTCTGCTAATCAACTGCAGATGCCCTTATTTTCTGAGAGGGGTGAAAACAATTAGTCTTCAGTTCTTAGTGCCTCACGTGAATCAGGGATTTGTGTGTCCAGCACAGCACAGTTCCTAATTGCCTTTCCACTGGCATTGTTTCAGAGTGGCTGGCCTGTAAGTCGAACATGCAACCACCAAGTAAGGTGTTTGTGGGCCTTTCATGTATTTCTGAGACCAAGTGAACCTTGACTATCTCCTGGCACTTCTGGAGCAGTTCATAAACACAGGGTTTCTTTTATGTTCTCACACCCTGCAGCTGTATTTTTACTTTTCAATGTGCAGTGCATGCTTGTATCCAGTTACTGATATCCATTGCAAAGATATCAAAGATCTCTTCATCAAATATTTATTATTTCATGGGAACGAAAGGTAGATTTTTAAACTGACTCCTCCTTTATCAGCTTTCTGACTCTAACAAGAGCTTCAAAGAAGGAGACAAAGCCACCCATTTGGTGAAGATTCATAAACTTGGTTCCTTTTTTTCCAAACAGGGAAAAACTCTTCAAAGACATGAAATGGCTCATTATGGAGCTTCTTTTATCTTTAACACAGAGGAAACACAGAGCGACACGTGAACACACACACATACACACACACTTGCATCATGTACTCCCTCTCAACAGCTCATAATTGCTCGCTGTGTCTCTTCTCGTCCTTCCATCCCCTTTCCCACATTTTAACTCCTGTTCTCGTCTTCTTCCCGATCATAAGATGGTTCCTTTTTCCGCTTCATCCTGTTTTTCCCATTTCCTCTTCTCTCCTTCTGATGACCCAGAACTTGGGTCTGAGTCAATTCTGGGCTTATAGGTAAAAATTAATAAACTATTTCATTCAGCCCTAATTTTTATTCTGTCAGCAGAATCTGCTGATAGTTTGTGGCTTCGTCACATATCCTGTAAATAAATCCAATTTCATTCTATTTGACTTGGCTTTGATTCTCTTGCTTTAATCCAATTAACACATACAGGGTGGAATTTATAGCAGTCCACAGAGAGAAACACTCAACACTAAACACTGCCAGGATCGTAAAATATTAACCTCTCAAATTAATTCTGTGACGGTGGAATCATCCCCCTCTGAATGTGTGACAAGCTCCTGCCAAAACCAACCACCCATCTAAATGTAAATGTGTGCATCGGTGCCAACACTAATCCTCCAGTCATTACACTCGTTCTTAGTGATTCCTCTGTAAACCGCAACAGAAATTTACGGAGTCATTAGCAGGTAATAGACAGTACCGTCCCCTCTCTCTTCATAAGCTGCAGAGCATCCTCTTCATCAGTGAGTGAAGAGGAGGCTGTGAGGTTTTACACCTGCTTTGATTAGGAGCAGTGAAGGGGACATACAGCCAGAGAGGAGGCATCAATGTGCCACTGTAATGGCCAGCAAATGGCCGAGATGAACACACCTCTAACAGAGAGACGTAAAGTTTGCTTGTTTTATTACACTGCTAAACATGAGCAGGAGGGGAGGAGATGAGAGGGCAAGAGAGAGGAAGACATGGGCAAACCTGAGGAAAAGAAGTGGAGAAGAGAGGAATCAAGGAAAAGAGAGGGGAAGATAAATAAATAAGAAAGAGGAAACCAGGGAAGAAGGAAGGTGGTGGTGGTGGTGGTGGAAAGGAAACAAGAAAAGAAGAAAGGAGGAAACAAGAGGAAAGACGGTGTGGAAAGGAGTGGAAAGGAAACAAGAAGAGTAGGGTAAGAGAGTAAGAGAATAGGAGACACAGTGAGATGAGCAGAGAAGAGGAAACAAGAAGTAGAGATGAAACCAGGGAAAAGGAAGGAGGAGGAAACGGGGAAAGGAAACAACAAGAAGAGTAAGGATGAAACAAGAAAATATGAGACAAAAGAGAATAAGGTAAAAGTGTGTTAAGTGTATTAAAACAAGAAGTATTAATGAATCAAAGGAAAAGGAGAGAGGAGGAAATGGAGAACTGAAGAAAAGAGGGGGAAGCAAGGGAAAAATGGCTAAATAAGGAAATGAGGAAAGGAAACAAGAAGCAGGGAGGAAGCAATAGTGAATAGGAGAGAGGGAGTATAGAGTAAAGGTGAGGAGAGGAAACAAGAAAAAGAGGGAGGTAAGGAAATGTGGAACAGCAATAGCAGAGAGAATAGTAATGATCAGCATGTAGAACAATACACCAGTGAATGCTGTGGAGTAGCAGCATTTCATTTGCTGTATTACACCTCCGCCCCTCCCACCGTGAAGTCATTGTGTTGCTCTGAGTCTGAGCAGATTATTGTGAAACAAATCTCTCCTTATTTCCCACATTTGGTTATCGGCACACTCATATTTGCATGGGTGGACTTCCTGTCTGCTCTTATTTTTTTTCTGATTGGCTAAATACACCCACACCCACCCAGCAATACACACACACACACACACACACTCACACACTCACACACAGACTTGCGCACACACCTGTCAGGTTTTATCAGCTGCATGGAGCTGCCAGAGAAATGTCATCACAGTAATAACAGCAAAGCAGAGAGAAAAGAGGAAGAGTTTAGATTGGAACGATCTCAGCTGCTAAATTTTATTCCAGGTCAACTGATTTAGAGGAGTGTGAATCTGTTTACACAGTCACACCCAAAAAGGTGTGACTGTGTAAACAGCAGCTGATATTGTGTCCTGTTGTCTGGTCACAGGCAACATTTTTGAAACATCAACACTGTATCTGAAAAGTCATTTCACACGTACACCGCAGCTGTGAACCATTGCAGACATTACCTAATGGAGGTGCAGGTGGGAATGTTAACACAATCAGACTGAACGTTAAACAGTCTTTACCCTGCCATAGATACAGAGATGGACAGGCTAGCTTCTGAATATACAAAATAAATAAATAAATTGTGTCATCAAATTATTTTAAAAAAATGGAAAAAGTAGAATTTTTTTGCAGAAAATATGTGACTGGAGTTCATTTTATATTAACATAATGGAGAAAAACAATTAGCATGTTTCCTCAAATGAAAACCACTGAGTTTGAGATAATGGAGGGGGGCGTGGTCAACACAAGAAATCAAAGCTTTTTACAGCGACTTGTAAAAAATGACCCCTTCCAGCTTTTGTTGCATAGTGTGCCTGCAAATGGTTCATAATTTTAATTGACATGAACTGTCAAATTTGTGTTTTTGCTTCCTGGGTAGGCTTGTCAGAGAATTTCCAGTTTTTATGGATGCAAGAGAGGCAAGGTTGAGATGGTTTGGGCATGTGCAGAGGAGGGACAGTGGATATATTAGACAAAGGTTTTTGAATATGGAGCCACCAGGCAGGAGGAAAAGAGGAAGACCACAGAGAAGGTTCAGGATGTAGTGAAGGAGGACATGCAGAGGGTTGGTGTGACAGAGGAGGATTTCAGGTACAGGGTGAGGTGGAGGCAGATGGTCTGCTGTGCCAACCCCTAAATGGGCCGGGAGAGGAAGAAGCTAAAATGTTTTGTATGGTCTGTCATAATGAATTGCTCTATACGTGTGCCAGTCCATTTACAGTTCATTTGCTCGTGTTGTGTTTTATTTAGGTTCATGTTGGTTTAATGGAGCTGTGACACCATGAGTGCAGCAGGTAGCTGGGTTAATGATGATCCTTGTGTTAGTGGAGATGGGTGGATTCTAACTGAGTCTTCTCAGTCTTAAAATAACAACACATCTGGGGAATTTCAGGCTACCTCACCCATCCACACTGAGTCAACACTGACCACATAACAAACAGCATAATGCTGTAAATTTAACGAGACAACTGAGAGAAGATCGGAATAACACTTTGTAGTGAGATATGATAACATGTACTGAATTAAAAGCCTGGCTTTTATACAAGCCTGTTTCACAAGAAGGACTGTTAACCTTCAGAGGCTAATAAAGAGCCTGGTGTCTTTTTTTTTTTTTTTTTTTTTTTTTTTTTTTTTTTTTTTTTTTTTTTTTTTTTTTTTTTTTTTTTTTTTTTTTTAACAAAAATTATC
>VUQI01060272.1:9572-25682 GCA_015106735.1 Paratilapia polleni | reverse complement strand
AAAGTATGGGGGGGGGGGGGGGGGGGTGTAGTAGCTGAACACAGAAAATGAAAAGACAGTTCTTGTTTCCAGCACTCTTGTTATTGCAGCCTGTTCTGGCTGTCGGAGGACCTGACTGAACCCTGACCTCTCTGCTTGCAGCATGAGGAAGTGGTTAGACGGGCTCACAACAAGACGTGGTGAGTTTTTCCTTTGTTTTTGGCACTGCACCTCACACCAAAACCATGGTGCTGTGCCTCACAAACTCTCTCGGGCTGCCTACCGACGATCAGGCCTCGTGCTTGTCCGCCGTCCCTAAAAAGCCCTCTTTCTCAAAGTGCAAGTGACCTCGTTCTGTGTCTGAGCACTGCTCTCTCATGAGAAAAACGGCCCCCGATCCCATTAATTTGACCACTCTCCACTGACC
Organism: Paratilapia polleni; assembly: GCA_015106735.1. Taxonomy (NCBI): domain Eukaryota; kingdom Metazoa; phylum Chordata; class Actinopteri; order Cichliformes; family Cichlidae; genus Paratilapia; species Paratilapia polleni. The sequence goes on along the minus strand of VUQI01060272.1, from coordinate 25,276 downwards.
ATGTGGGTGAAGTGAGGATGCATAAACCAAGCTGCTGCTCCATTGCACTCGGGCAGCTTCATGCTCATAAACACAGTCAGGGCTCAGTGAAAGCACACTCATCGTTGAACTCCCGGCCTTCCAATCCCTCTTCCTCCGTATGTGTGTGCGTTCATTCTCACACACACGTACACACACGTACACACACTCACGCACACATACTCAGCAGTCTTGAGGGGACATGCCAGATGTCAGTGCTCCGTCTTGGAGCAATTAAACCGGTTGTTATGATGAAAGAATTTACTTGCCATTTGTTTCTCCTGCTCGGATCTAATTGAGTGATTGAGATCTTAATTAGATTAGCTCTTTTTTTCACCTCCATTGTTTCTCAGCCTCTTTAATCCTTCGTTTGTATTTTAATCCTAACAGCTGAAGTTATAACTCTCTGTTCTGTGCAGAGCTGGAAAACAGCTAATTGCATCAAAACATTTACTGGACTGAGTGTATTTTATTTCTATCTAAATATGCGTCCACCATTTAAGATGTCTCTGTAGTTTTGCTTTTATGTTTATTTATTTATTTATTAATTTTTTTAAACAAAGGACACGTTATAGTCACTTGCAGTGACAAACCCACAGCCAGTTATAACCAGAAATACTCTCGACACTGCACAGTATGTCAGCTTCTTTCGCCTCAGAGTTTTGGTTTTCTAAGTTGCAACTTCACTTTTTTGGTTTAGTTTCACTGCTCTAAACCTGTTCTATGATAAAACCACTGCAGCTAGGCCTGAACCTGCAGGAGAATTCAGTTTTTATTTCAACCTGCTGTAGTTCCCATTAATGTGGTTGTTGTGGCTCTGTCAGTCATGCTAACCCTGCACTCTTCACCTCTGTTGTAGAGTTTCAGGGAAACTGTCTGAAAGTTAAACAGAAGAGATCAGCCGCCTGGCTTCATCATTTTAAGGATCTCCATCAGTTTGTTTATAACCTGCAACAAGCTAACACTTATTGCCCCAGTGTTAACTGTTTCGTGCAGCTCCTGCTTTACATCAAACATTACAGCAGAGATGGAGAATGCAAAGTTTGCATGATCCATCATATGCCAGGCTGAACCTACCCAGAATTATTGCTTGCCATTGTCTTCAATTTGTCAGTCCAAGAATCCCATCATCCAAAAGTCTAGAAGTTTACATGGTGTGATGAACTCCTCCGTCTAGGAAAACCTACCTGAATGAGAAAGCACAAAGGTGCTACCTGTTGGGGTTTACAGTTATTAGTTGGTGATTAACTGGAAACAGAAAGTGGTGGAGACCAAAGCAGAGGTAACAGTAGAGTGATGAATGAATTAGATGAATTGAATGACCTCAAATGATTTCCAATGATCCTCCACATCCGATCAATCCAATTAGAAAATAGGTTTATCCACACAACCTTAAAAGGAGTGATTAGTGTTGTGTGTGTAGCTTGATCACATGCCATTTGTCTGGGCTTTACCTAGCCCGAACAAATGGGAAGGGTTATGTTAGGAGGGGCAGCTGGCGTAAAAACTTTGCCAAATCAAAGATGACGATCAGAAATAACAAGATTTCCATCCACTGTGGCAACCCTAACAGCTTGCAGCTGAAAGAAGAAGAGGTGTAGCTTGTTTACAGTGGCACTAAGTGGCAAAAAAGAGAATGCGATTGAAGGTAAGTTATTTATATAGTTTGTTTCACACAAAGCAAGCAAAGCTAAGACTTTCATCTTTATTTACTGAGACACTTAAAGCAATGAAATATTAAATAAAGTAGAGCATAATTATTTTCATTAACACAAAGGAGTAGAACGTGACTATCTGCACCTGTGAGAACTGTTCTCTTGTGTACAAATCCTGATGAACCTGCTCTCTAGATGTTGATGTCAGCTGTATTTCCAAAGGTTAATTATCTTTAAACATTAACTCCAACTAACATGAAAGTTTTTTTCTTGACCACTTGTGAAAAGACACTGACCTCTGACTCAATAAACATTAAAACCAACTGTCCGTTAAAGATCGGTCCAAAACAGGTCACTGGACAGGGAAGGGGTTCAAACATCATCAACGAGGGGTCATTGTGACCGGAGATACTAAGAACCATCTTTGTACAGAGAACAGTATTTTGAACCACCTGCAACTGAAGTTTATTGTCAAGTGCCTTTAAAAAAAAAAATCACTACTTCTCTTTCCCCAACTGCCTGACAGGTCCTGCTAACTCCACATTATGGTTTAGAATTTAAAAAAGTTAAATATTTGCAGGAATTAAGTGTCTCATACTAATCATTGCATTGGGTGCTAGGTGACTGATTATTCACCGACACAGCATTGCATCAGTCTTGGCCAGAGGAGGGAATCCTGTTTCTGAAATCATGCCTCAATGCCTCAGTTTCCCGTCCCACAACATCTGCTCAAATGGTTGTGAAAAATACTCAGCACAGTGCCGTGAGGATTGGAGCATCCATATGTCGGCCGAGATGGAAGTAAACACTGTGACATGATGCTGCCCTTGGAGATGGCCGCGAGGAAGTCTTTTCAGCACAGGATTTTAGAAATTGCAGTAATGATTCGCAGTGTTTCGCTCACCATGGCACATTATTAGATGCTTAAAATTGTCTCTGTGCTCTTACAAATTTGTTTTCTTTCTCCCAAAGTTTGTAAACAGCTCTCTGCTCCCGAGCCTTGCAGAAAGCAGCCGAGTTGTTTTGCATTCTTGTTCATAGCTAGGCAGGAGTTGGGTAAAAGCTATAAATTATTTATCCACTGGTTGTTAGCAGAGATACTCTGGATGCTAATAAACTCCTGCGATGTTTGATCTCCTCTGTATTTTGTTCTGAAAATAGCTGATTGTGACTGAGCTGTATTTCAAATGAGCTCCTTCATTTGCTGTCTGTTTATTGATATAATAGGCAACTGGTGTGTGTTTGGTTTGGTTTTAGAGTTAATCAAACCTTCACATACCAAAAGCAATGAATGAGTAAAGCTTTGTGACATTGTACAGTAGGTAAATGGGTTTGACAACATGTGCGTGTGTGTTAATGCAGAGTAGCTGTTAAGTTTTGTAAAATAGTACATAACCACTGATTATTAGCTAATTATGGGATGAGAAATGGGGAGAGAGGTGCAGTGTTTATCTACTGAAAAGTCCTTGTTGTCTACTCCTGCAGCTGCAATTTTTGTCCCACATAGTGCTGGCTATACTGTATGTGGGTATGTTTCTGCAAGGTTTTAAAGAGGGGATTTGGTTTACAGCATTTACTGATTTTAATATATTATGGCTGTATTTGTTTTTCTGTGTATTAAATAAATGGCAATTTTGATGTGCATTGGGTCTTCCTTTACAGAGAGCAGAGGAACCTGAATAAAAATAGTATAACAAATGCATAATAATGCTTGTTACTGAAAAATCTGAGTAACTGACTTCACTGCGCTTTTCACACTAAGTTGGCTGAGGTGCACCCTGCTTTGATGCTCCTGATTTGAAATTGAACAAATGCTTATACAACTCTTTAAACAAAACAAAACAAAATAAAACTCTTTTAATATCTGTTTAATTTATTTGGCACAAAACATCTTCTTTTGCATTCATGTCCCATCAACCTGAAGGGGTGAAACAGCGCCCCCTATGCACTCTAACGGTCGCTCCCAGTCAATCTCTGTGGTGAATAAAGGTACTGCAGTAGCACACTGGCACTAATGGTAGATTTTGTTCAAGTTTGCGTCGCCTTTATATATAAAAATTGTTATTACAATAATTATAATAACAATATAATTAATTATAACAATATAATCAATTATAACAATATTATCGTTATACTAATATATTATTATTAATTATAATAATATAATTATAATATTATAATTATTCCACACGTGAAGTTACTGCCACAGCGATACTGTTTTTGTTTGTTTGTTTGTTTTGTTTAAGAAAATAAACGACGAGTAGACTCCCGCAGCACCTTAGCTTCACGGAAAGCTGTTTCAGTGAAGGAACCGGGAAAGTCAGCTAACACCATGTTGGCTAGCTGTAACTGATGGTAGTTTGCAGCAAGCTGAGGGGGCGCACGTAAACACGTGACTTATGAACTTCCTCATCTAAAGAAGATATGACATCCAGTGGTAAATGTTGGTTCATCTTGGCGTCCTGGGGTAGGTGTTTAAAAGGACAATATTACACCTACATCTGTGCTTGTCCTGAGGCATTTTAAGTGCACCTAATTATACATATTAGTGAGTTGCAATGTCAGTGTGGGCCTGTAGGATGTGATTTGTGATTGATTTTTTTAGTCATTGCTTGTTACTGTTTTTCATCCTTGCCTGCTTTGATGCTGCTCTGTATAATGAGGAGGTTCATTAGCTTTGCAAAGTGGTGTGAAGACAGCAGTATTATCATACATGCAATGATACTTTAAATGTGCCCAATTGTGTGGGTTGGTTTGGTAGGCTGCCACTGATCTGTGCTTCAGCTCACTAGGTAAGAAACTTTGCTACATATGATAAATGTAAAGTGGACCTGTAATACATAACATTATATACAGTCATGGGAAAAAGAATAGTATATCCTTACTGCTTCCATAGGAGTTAAGAGGGTAAGTAAAAGCAAGGTGCTGCTAATCAAATGCACTTGGTCACTTAACTGACCATTTTCAAATGTGGCCACCTTTTATAAAAGCAGACGTTTTGGCAGTTTGCTGGTCTGGAGCATTCAGGTGTGTTAACAGAATACCACAATTTTACCAGGAGTGGACAACCCAGCAAATTCACCCCAAGGTCAGACCGTGCAATGCTCAGAGAAACTGCAAAAAACCCAAGAGTTCCATCTCAGACTCTACAGGCCTCAGTTAGCATGTTAAATATTAAAGTTCATGACAGTACAGTTAAAAAAGACTGAACAAGTATGGATGGTTTGGAAGGAGAAAGCCTCTTCCCTCTAGCTTAGGTTTGCATCTGAACAAACCACAAGACTTCTGGAACAATGTCTTTTGAACAGATGAGACCAAAGTGGAGATGTTTGTCCATAATGTAGCACCACTTTTGGAGAAAACCAAACACAGCATATCAGCACAAACACCTCATACCAACTGTCAACACGATGGTGGAGGGCTGATGGTTTGGGCTTGTTTTGCAGCCACAGGACCTGGGCACCTTGCAGTCATCGAGTTGACCATGAATTCCTCTGTATACCAAAGTATTGTAGTGTCAAATGTGAGGCCAACTGTCTGACAACTAAAGCTTGGCCCAAACTGGGTCATGTAGTAGGACAATGATCCCCAACACAGCAACAAATCTACAACAGAATGGCTGAACAAGAAAAGAATCAAGATATTGCAATGGCCCAGTCAAAGTCCAGACCTCAACCTGACTGATATGCTGTGGTGGGACCTTAAGAGAGCTGTGCACCTCAATAAACTGAAGCAGTGCTGTAAAGAATAATGGGCCAGAATTCCTCCACAATGATGTGAGAGACTGATAAAATCACAGAAAACAATTACTTCTAACTATTGCTGCTAAAGGTGGTCTATAAGCTACTCAGTCACGGGGTGTATTTAGTTTTTCACACACTGCTTCTGCATTTTGGCTTAATTTTTGTATATTAAATAATGACATGGTGTAATATGTCATGTGTTGTTGTTCATCTGAGTTTGTATTTACCTAATTTTAAGACCTGCTAAGGATCAGATGATTTTTTTTATTACATCCTGATACATAAAACATTAGAACTGAAAGAGGGTCAAGTCAAGTCAATTTATTTCTAAGCCAGTTTAAAAACAACAAGTGTTGACCAATGTGCTGTACAACTAAAAGAGGGGGTACTTTCTTTCCAAACTCAAACAAAGCAAACCTTGGACTTTGTAACAACTTCCCTGTGTAAGGCTGTGATAAACTGTGCTAACAACGACAACCCTTTGGGCAATTTCTCCTTGACCCTTCATCATCTTTGAGAATGCTGAAGGTAACACATGATATTTTTAATGACATTTTTGTCTAACACTGAGACAGGGTCTCGGTTCATGGACGTTACTAAAATCAGAGTTTATTATTTCCTGGCTCTGGTTGTTTTGTGCCAGTTATGAGGTCATGTACAATGACTAGAGATGATAAACAGAGTGGAAACACAATACACTTATGGAACAAATCAACACAGCAACCACATTAGCTGCAAATGAAGTGCAGATTTCTGGAGTTTATGCAGGTATTTGATAAGACTGATCTGACTACAAATATGTTCAGTGTGTCAGAATGGAAAAGTGAATGACTGTTCTTTTCTTGGAGAAGTGATGGAGGGAGGGTGCCATGATGAAAAATCAGGTTCTGCTTTGGATAATGTGTAATAGATGTGATTTGTTCATTTACATTATAATTGTACTGAGAGTAAGCGCAATCACACCAAGGATAATAATCTTGCTTGTGTGTGTGAAAGTATAAGCTGGCCCTGAGCGTGACGTTACTTCACCTTAGAGAATGAAAGGCTGCATCATAATAACTGTGACAGACCACACTTGGTTGATTATGGGTGTGGCCTGTTAAGTATCAGCTGTTAACATCTAGCTTTAATTCCCTTTGTTTATTCCAAAGATTTAGTTTTACTATTACAGAAAGCTGAATTAAAGTGAAGGATTAGAAACTACTCATAAGCTACAGTAACTACCTCTACTAACAATGGACTGTGCCCCACCCAAACACACAAACTGCACACACAAAAACACACAAAAAAAATAGTCAATTCAATTTTATTTATATAGCGCCAAATCACAACAACAGTCGCCTCAAGGCGCTTTATATTTTAGGGTAAAGACCCTACAAATTAGACAGAAAACCCCAACAGTCAGATGACCTCCTGTGAGCAAGCACTTGGCAACAGTGGGAAGGAAAAACTCCCTTTTAAGGTTTCTTCCCCAAACCTCCGGCAGGCAACACATATGAATTTGCATATTAAAGTTCACCAAAGTTGAGTTAATGAAAACTTGTATGGATTTACTTTGACCCCACAAGTAAATCCAAAGAATGATTTGTTTTTATACCTTTTAACACCTTACAGGTCAGTGTGGAGACTCTGTACAGTCACGTTTATGGTCACATAGTTTTTCGGATTTTGGAGATTTCCAGTCATGTGTTCTTTGTTATATTTTCTTTCTTCATTTGTTTTTTTTTTTGCTGATGAAGTGTGAATTTCTGCAGATGCAGCTCAGCTCTGCTACAGGTTCGACTGTTTATTTCAATAAATATAAAATATACAGTATAACTTTCTGCCGGAGAGATTTTCCTCCGTGTGAGTCTACACGGCAATAGATGTTTAAACAGCAGATGTGAAAGCTTTGGATAAAAGTGGCAGCTTTACAGAAGAAACAAAGAGCTTAGATGCACATTACTGCGATGAATTCTGCAGCCTCATCTCATCAGTGGAGGTATATACAGCAGACCTATCATTTGTAGACACTGGTAAATGTGTTTTATATCAAATACCTGCTCTGTTCAACTAATAATCAGTCAAATCAAATATACAGTATTTCCCTCTGTGGCATACCAGGGACATTACGCTCATCTCCTAACCACCACTTTGACCAGTGTTGTTCATCATGAATTTGTATCAGTTCTAATGGAGGAGGAGTGAAGAGTCTGAGGGTTGGATGTGGTTAAATTTGTGACGCCAGCAGAGGGGAGATCAAGGTTTGAAAAACTCAAATCCATTTTGCTTTACAAGCAGAAATATGTCTGTTTCCACAGATAAACTGGAAATGCGTGTCCAATCACAGACACCCGCTGAGTGTGGTCAAACTGTGTGATCTCTCAGAACCGGCACTGGACCAGAATCCCTCCTCAGTAACACCCACTCAGCCCTGCACCTGGCCATGTAATTACACTCCTCACACCAAATGGATATTAAAAATGACAGAGGCGAGAACAATTATCTCCACCGAGATTACATACTCAATTTAGATTTGGGAGATGATTTGGGATGGAAATGTTTTTGTTCAGAGTGAATATGAATTACTCTATGATGAATTACTGTTACTAATAACATCTAAAAACTCAAGACTTAAAGACTTGTTGTTAGCAGATGTCTGTTTGTTGATTTGCTTATTTATTTTAATTTTAAAAACATTTTAAAGCCACATACAGGAATTGAAGGCATCTGATGCAGCGGTTTTCAGCAAATTCTACTTAAGGTAAGATACGGATGGTTGTTATACATTAAAATAATTCACGGATGTATTAACTAGCTACTGTTTAGCTTCAAATGTGTACATAGTAAGCTAGATAACTGACATAAAAGAACAAAAGTACAAATGTAGCACGAGCATATATTTTAGTTTTTTACATGTAGACCAATGCAGGAAAAGTTGTTGTTTTGGCAGTTACTGAACTAACATGTAACTGAATTATTGTTTCAAAGTCCCATCATGATTTCACTGATTTTTCTTTGTCAGAAAAATATTATTAATGTTAGCTGAAATTCAACTCACTAGCTTAAATAGCAAAACTGAATGTTCTATGTTGTACCATGAAAGATCATTAACATATATCACACCAGCACACTACATGGCATTATTTAAACCAGATTTGAGCTTTTTGGGCAAAAATTAATGTCCTGCTAAGGTCTTCCATGTTTCTGCATGTCAGTTTTTCCAAAGTTCCAGCTACCAACCAGCTGTTTCCCATCTAGAGCTGATAGATAAAGCCAACATGGAAGTTCCAAAAAGTGCAGTTCCTCTAGTGGCCACTTGAGGAGGCAAATCAATCCCCATAGTATCCCATGTTAAAATGTCCAACTTTAAAAACATATTTACAGCCTGGTACAAAAAAACAGTTTTGGTCTCTATGAATAGTTTTCCCCTTCATAACAACTTTAGGGACTGTTAATTTTTTGTTATAACGCCACACATTGTGCGTTATGGAGGTTTGGATGATTGGACTATGGTGCAAATTGCCCATCCCTAGTGTTGCCATAATATTACACTAATATTACACTTGAGCCTGTCCTCATGCCCTGTTGTACTATTGTATCACAATGTCATTACCCAACTGTCTTAAATACACTGATTCAGTTGCCTTACATAATATATATACTTTTGTTGTTTAGTGGTTTTTGGCAGTAGGGATACTGTATATTAGTTTCTGAGCCTCTCTCTGTCTCGAGCCAGCCATGTGCTGAAACATTTTCCTCACTTTTTTTCCCTGCGGTTTATGGCAAAGCTTCTATTTCCAGGAGATTTGTTTGAGGCTTCGAACAAACACTGGAAACACCTCAACTGGATTTGAAATTAAGCTAGAGCCTAATCAAAGAACGGTGGGCGAATGCACTCAATCAGCAGAAAGTCCCACCAACCAGAGGCAAAAATGGCAGGGAAGGAAGGAGATGATGTTCAGGCGCCACAAAGAATGCAAGATACCATCACAATTTTACAGACTGATCCATTAACATTTTTGGTTTGTGGATTTTATCCACACTAATAAAAGCAAAGGATCACAGAGCCTTGGATTTTTAATGTGTTTTGTTCTTAAACCATCATAAAAAAAACCTAATCACCAGAACACTAACAGGGTATTATGTTGTTACCACAGTTCAGGAATTGTGCTACTAGTGGCTCTGATAGCACCAACAAAAGGTTTCTTTTGCTCTCACAGCCTCTGGTGCTTTGTATTGTTTATAATTCCTCCCAAATTTATTGATTGTCTCTTTATATAAGGCCTGAAGCCACTGTAAACAGATTGAAGTAAGTATGACAATATTATTTCTTTGCTGTGTGCCAGAATGGTAGGAAAGAGTTCCTCTGAGTCATCCAAGGTAAACATGAAGATTTAATAATCTTCCCAGGTATTTTTTTGTGTATTGTGAAAGCAGCTTTGCTTAAAAGGAAAGAAATGTCAATGCCTCTCCTGCTTTGAAGCCTCATCCTTTGAATGGTCTATTCTTACCTGTTTGTATAGAGGGGACTGGAGTTTCAGTCCAGTTCATAACCACTTCTTTACTTTTCAGGTTTAAAATTTAGAAACGGTCAGACGCTAAAACAGGACAAATACTAAAAAATGCTACAAAAATATCAAATTGTTTAGATACAAGATACACAGGGTTTGTATCTCACCTTGTACACTGCACAAAATGGATGTTTTAATTATCAGAACAAGAGGACTGCAGAGGAGCACACCGCGTGAGACAAAATGCAAGTTTAACTCTTATTTACACAAGGTTGCAGCCAGGATTCAGATAAGAGTTTGCAGCACAGGGACTGAGCAGCAGACTGCCAGTGAAGAGAGAACAGGTTAGCAGAGTTTACAGTGAAGCTTGGAGAGCATACTATGATTTTGGTTTGAGTTTTTACTTGATTCTTTTCCCTTAGTTGCAGTTGGGAGAGGCAGGCGAAGCTTTTGGAGAGCTGAAGAAGTGGAGAGTGGGCAAGCAGGTGAGTAATCTAAGGTGAGCATTGATGATGAATTGCCAGCTTTTAGGTTTACAGGTAAGGCCAACTTGATGAGGGATTTCTTCAGGGAACAGGAAACAGAATCCAGCCAAAGCACACACCAGGGAGAACCAGGAGCAGAGACGAGAGAATAAATCAGATAACTGGGAAACACTTGCCAAAAGAGGTACAAATCAAGGAGCCTGAATACCACCACAAGGACAAGGAATGAAGGCCTCAGCTGACCTTTTATTCTTGGGAAGTGATGAGTAAATGATGAATGATAAATAAGTGTGCAGGCTGGAACAGAGGCAGGAATACCCCACCCAAGGGCGGGGTCAGTCACCAAGACCTGCCCAACTCCACCTAAGAGAAGAGAAGAGAGAGCGAGGGGGGAAGCAAAAGAGAGCAGACCTGTCAGACATGACAACGGATTATACATCATCAAAATTGTGTTGGTTGTGAAGTTGAAGGCACCTTGATGCATTTGTTGTGGTGCTTTCCTCTTGTTAAGCAGTTTTTGGATGGATATTACTGAAAAACTGTCATGTACTCTGAACATAGATATCAGACCTTGTCGAGAAACCTAGACCTTGTACTAGGTGTGAAAATCTCCATAGTGCCAGCAAAAAAGCTCGTAGGATTATAGCACTTGGTTTTCTATCAGCCAGACAAAATATTTTAATGACCTGGAAACAACGTAAAACAACTTGTTTCAGTATGGAAAACTGGCATAAGGACCAGTTACCGATAGAAAGGACTGCTGCAGTTCTAGAAGGCGAAATTTGTGGAACTTTATTAAGTCTTGTTTTTTGTAGATGTATCGTTGAACATTGCTATAGAGGTTTCTCGTGTAATGTCATGTGCACATTGCTCAAGAGTTGTCCGCCATGTTGGACGTGATACAACTGTCATAACTCTAGGGGTGCCTGGACACAAGCGCGGAACACCAGAGTAAAAGTTAAGGCAGGTTTATTTACAACAACCAAGAAAGCACAGTCTTTCTCAGGGGATAACAGGAGCGGTCCGACCACGGCTCCTGAACATGGGCAAAGCAAGGGGCAGGCAGGCTAATCCATTCATCACAGATCTCTCCTTCTTGATTTCCAGAGACCAACTCACTCTTTCCACGTAACCTTCACGGCAGCTGGCGTCTGGGCAGAGAAGACCGAGGGTAAGTCCAAGCAACGATTAGAAAAACAACAGAACATGAGCAGAGCTTAGCAAAGGACTGAGCACTTGTTACCGCATGCGGTGCAACGATCAGGCATCGACTGAGGGAAAACTTCAGCCTAAAGTAGCCTGGAGGTGATCAGCCCAACTGCACACAGGTGAGTAAACATCAATGAGATCCAGGTGTGTGGGCCTTGATGGCGGAACCTCACACAAGCAATGTTTCCACACACCCACACTCACACAGACAGGCAAGAGGAGAAAGAGAGCAAAAGAGAGGAGAGAAAGAAAGAAAAGGCGAGTCTAACCAGGAGGGCTAGGGGACCATGACAACAACCTCCAGTCGCCAGGGGAAAATCTGCATTCCCCGACTAGTTGGCAAGTGGTTCCTGCAGGTTGCTGGTTGTTGCTAGGTGAAATTGGTTGCAAAGAGGATGCTGCATCAAAAACCTCCTTATGATTCCTTTGGTCGGTCGCAGATTGCCGCTGTCACCTGTAGTTTGCATGGAAGACACCAATTTGTCTGCAAACACTCGCCAACTACTATCTGAGTCATAGTAAAGCTTGGAAAAATAAATTGGAAACAGAGAACACTGGCCTTCAAAGTAAAAGTTGTGCCTCAGCGCTGCAGCCAACACATTTCAAAAGGCGCAACTATTACTTCGAAGGCAAATGACCTCTGTTTCCAGTTTGTGTTGCACTTTTGGCAGTTTCACTACCACTGGGAGAGTAGCTGGTGAGTGTTTGTAGACAAGTTGAAGTGCTCCATGCAAACTATGGGCAACCGAGGCAATCTGCTAACAACCAAAGTAATTGCAAGAAGGTTTTCGACAACCAGTCGGGGAATACACTTTTCTCCCTAGTGACTGGTGGTTGCTAGAGGGTCACTGACTGGTCTCTCGGTCTGTGTGACTAGGGCTTTAGCAGTTGATTTCTCAGCAACTGCCATCAACCTCCAGCAACCACTTGTCAACCTGTTGGGAAATACGCATTTCTCCCTCATGACCGGTGTATAAATAATAATAATTTTAAAAATGCTCAACAGCCTGGTTTTGCCATCTGTTTACAACAATGTTAGGAAGCGGCTGTATATATACTATTCCTGGGTGATTCACATCACTTTTACAGCTGATCAAGATTAAAGTTTGAGAAGGCAAAAATTAAAGAAACTCATCTAACTTTTCCTGTTTTTTGTCTCTATTAAAAAACATTTCTTTATTGTATTCAAAACATGTGCTTTTTTTGTTTTTGGGTGGATTGGCATGCTCATTTTTTTCCAGTTGCTTTCTCCAACACAGGAACTTAATATTTGCTTCTTCCTTTTTGAAACTGTATTAAGGAAATTCTGTGTTTTACAGCTCTTAACTTTCCACTACACAGATACAGCACATTTGGTCTAGTAACTCAGGATGCAGTTTTTAAACAGGCAGACTGAATTTCAAGACCATTATTTTATAGTTATCCTCCAGTGGCGTGGCTCCAAACTTATGCCCAGGTGATCATACTGGACATAATATTCACAGTGAGGAGAGCACAACACAACTAGATGGCTTAGTTTGGCCTCAGTGCTTGGGGACTCTCGGGATTTCCGAAATGCTTGGTGTGTGAGTCTCTTTAAGAGTTTCCACAGATGTGTGGGATATATAATCTACTGCTGGCTTTGGGCATCATGTCAGTTGCCTCCTATCAAAACTCCCCGCGCACCTCAACACCGTTCAGCCAACAGTCAACCTGATCCGGACCAGAACAGAGCGCACCAAACTCCCTTGACCGTTTTCACACATTTTCATCCGGGATGAAATCACTCGGCTGCAGCTCTGCCGACACTGAACAGACTTGACTTATGCTTCAATCTTTATTCTTAAAGGAAATGTTGAAAGGGACAAACATGCAAAAGACTAATAATGTGCATACAAATTTACTTAGTATAAACAAAAAGTCTGTCAATAACTCAGCTCTTTCAGTAAATTTTCCATGTTCCAAAGGATCTAAAAGTCACTGGTTGCAAGAACAAATAAAATGGAAGAATAATGTTTTCAGCAGATTTTCATGTGGACATTTAAGAGTTGCAGATGTTCTCGGTTCTCTCTCTTTTTTCTTCTTTGGCTGTCTGTCCCTATTTTTGTGTGTATGTGAAAGAGAGGGAGGCATGATGGGAAATGAAGCTGCGACCTGTCAGATTTCCTTTTCATCCATACTTACTGATTTAACAGGTAATGCTTGACAGAACTTTTTCCATTTGTTGAACATAATCCTGGTGATTCAGATGATATGATGTTATGTTGTTCTGCTCACAGCTTCAGGCAGAAATATAACAACTAGTGATCAACAGAGACTTTGTTGGCTGTTGCTTATTACCACTGAGACTGCCTGGTATCTGCTGCTCAGTGTGTCTGTATATTGTAAGCTGACATTCTGCAGGGATGGAAGACATTTATATTTCATACTGAAGACAGCTTGAAATATTTTCAGAATTCATAAAATCCAGGTTATATGAAGCATAGAGAACATTCTTTTTTCTTAGGAATTCTAATAGATGAAACACACGAGTGATTTGAACACTACATTAAGGATGATATGCAACATACAAAGTGACAACGGACCTTTTCCTAAAACATTATGAACATATGGTGCTGGTTTCAGGTGACACCTCATAACTCCAGGGCTGGAATAACCCACTTGGGTGGCCTTGGTCAAGATTGCTCCCACATTAATGGTTCCACAATGCATGTTGCCCGGAGTCCCAGATACCAACCAGTACTTGTACATGTTAACACTACACCACCACTCATGATGAACAAGTGAGCTCAACAACAACTGTATCAACAATAAGGCAAAACAGAGCAAAACAAAAGCACTGGCAACCAGCATCTCTCCTGCCTGATTAAAAACAGCACTGCAAAAGGTGTCTCTGTAATAGACTGTACACAAAAGATGGACACAGCCATGGTGATGTCACCAACTGGTTTGTAGACAAGGTCCATCCATCCATCCATCCATCCATCCATCTATTTTCTTTCACTTATCCAATACAGGCCAATCCCAGCTGTCATAGGTTGAAAGGTGGCATACACCCTGGACAGGCTGCCAGTCTATTGCATTATTGGACTCTCCCAATTGTCCCTTCCCTGTCTATAATGTCAGCATCATAGACTCAGGAAGGCTCTTTGCCTGATGTAAAGCCAATTAGCTCAGGAAGGAAAATAGGGGGTTAAGTTGAGGTGATGCTTTTTTTTTCTTTTCATTCTTTCTGTTGAGAAATGCTTTTTTTTATTATTTCATTTTATTCTAATTGATGGAGTAGAAAATTATTCTTGAACACAAACTTTCTCTTACTAGAAAGTCTAACAATGATGTCTAGGTGAAGTTGAAGGCGTAACTTTAACTGATGTTGTGGACGTTACCACGCTATTGGTTCAGCAGCCATCCCTGAATATACATAACTCAATTGGCCCGCTGATGAACTGTACTTTTTAGCACTTTGTTACATGTTTTTCTTTATTTTCCTGATCCTGCAGTCAGGTGGGTCCTATCTCATTACTGAACAGTGCACACACGCTGTTGGCTGTTGGCTTTTAGTCTTGTTCGCTGTGCTTTTGCGATGCTTATTAACATAAATACATAATAATCATTTTACCACAGCTATGTTGGGACCTCCAAGTGCCTGCAGATTGGGCAAGTTGATTATCCAGCTTTGTCTAATTCATCAGTGATTTTAATCTAAACTGAATGATGATATGAGACTTTATGCAAATATTATAAAGTTCAAAATTTCTTTTTAACAGTTCCTCAAAAAGCCATTTAATGAGATCAAAATGGTTTTCATTTGCATCAGTTGCTTGTACTAACAAAGTGTAACAGCTACCACATAGAGGAAGTCTGTAATTAAACCATGGTGGTATTTTAGGCAATAAGGCTGATACACAACACTAATAACACTTTCAAAAGGAAGATTGGAGTCATTTTCATCTTCGCTTTCTGCTGATGGTACCAGTGTAAAACCCATCTTGTAATCTTTTTTATTTCAAGTGCTCCGTATTGGTTTGTGTTCTTTTACTGCCTCTACATGAAATAAAAATTAGCGCATCCACGCTGAGTGTGAAAAACAGGCTAAAAAAAAAAAAAAAAAAAGAACGCCAC
>VUQI01060271.1:0-30961 GCA_015106735.1 Paratilapia polleni | reverse complement strand
TTTTAACTGCCGTGTTTTTAGGACAGTCATAATAATATGTGATCATCCATTGAGGTTTATATCTGCTTCATAGCCAAATTGTTCATCCTCCCGGTTGTAAAGTTCAAAACAAAAATATAAATGCATTTTGGACACACCTTGGCACAGCGGCAATAACTAAACTATAAGAACTTTGACTGCCACACAGGCAAAGACACATACAGATACATTTATAATACTGAGCAGCAAGGGAGTGTGCTTCTCGTACCTGTACGTCTATATATCTTTCAACCCACTGAAGCAGTTCAGTTATTCTGCTGTAGACACCTGGTTTATTGGGCCGTGCACATCCCTCTCCCCAACTCACCACGCCTGCCAGCTTCCAGTCCCCATTAGGTGTTTCACACACAAGGGGTCCACCACTATCTCCCTTAAGAGAAGATCAAATCATTTCCCAAACAAAATGTGTGAACATCAAATGGGAGTAGCCCAAGTTTGACCTTTTGATAGATTCTTCATAAACCTGTGTTAGGTTTATGGAGGAGATTTTATTTTTGTGGGTGTGTACCTGGCAGGAGTCCACCCCTCCGTCCATGCTGCCAGCACAAATCATCCGAGGAGTTATGAAGACACCATAGACGCTCAAGCCGGAGCAGACGGATTGAGCTATTACTTTCACCTGAGCCTGCCTTAACTCATTTGACACATAGCCTGGCAAAAAAAAAACAAAACAAAACAAAAAAAACGAATAAAGAACAACTCAGCAGCCGCTGTTAAAAAAGTGAATGAAAATAACTGGAAAGTCCTAATAGCAGCTATTTCTGGGTCACTAGTCACCAACTACTATCCAAGTTAAGCAAATTACAAGAACAAAGTCTTTTTCCCCATCTTTCTATCATTACTTACATTTTGAAAGTGTGCAACATATCAAGTTTTTATACTTGATATTTGTTGCCAAGTTAGTAAAGACAAACTTCTTATATTCAAAGAGGATACTGTAATGACAAATATGGCTTTTAAAAAAGTTTTGTCCTAATGCAAAGCAGTAACAATAACTAGGGAATTATTTACAGTTACAGCTTAAATTGTTCTTGCATTGGCAAATAATTTTCTCTGAGATCCCAAAAGACTGTTGGTCAATGGTGAAGACCAAAAAAATGTGGTTACAGTGGCATTCTTTTGTTTCAGTGCAATGCACCTTCGTTTTCATTCATTAATCCCCAGCCTGTGATCCAGCAGTCTGCCCCAGCAGGAAAAGACTCGGTTGGACTGGGTAAACAGACCGGTCGGACCCCACCTACAAAGAGCACAGCAATCAGGCTAAAAAAAAATCTTCCATCTATAAAGCAAGCAGTAAAGTGATAAAGGTTACCACACTCTGTCATGGTTATGAAACCACATATTGTCAGTTTTTTTCCCCGAGCCAAGTTCATGTATGGAAAACATGTTTGTTGCTTAACTTGAAAGTAAGTTTAATTCCTACAGCAGATTTCTTTTTTTCCCAGTTTCTCCTTTGTGAGGTGTTTTTAAATCTGTGCCTACAAGCTTTAGTATTTCAAAATAACCTTTCATGTATCCAGTTTTGGTAAAAAATTAAATATTTATTTTGGCAATATAACAGTGATTGCAGTGATGCAAGCACCCCTGATCTCCCCCTCAAGCCCACAAAGGAATACACATGTTTAAATATTTAATCTTTGCTGACCTTTATCAAGGTAAAAGTTTAAACAAATGTCAGGTCGGATTACCTCAAATTCTATTCATGATCCAAATATAGATAAATAAAAAAATATAAAAGGAGATGTTAAAACCATTGGACAGACTGAGTGTCTATTTGGCACGTGCAGCAGAAATCTGACTCATTTATTCTACCAAAATATTTTATTCAACAACAAATTGAACAATTATTTTGTTTTGCAGTTCTACAGATTCTTTTGGATCGATATAAATAATTAAGTTTCAGTTTACCTTGGTTTGTAATAGTTTATCTGAATTATAGGAAGACAAACAAACAAACAAACAAACAAAAAAGTCCTGATATATATCGTTTTTTTAAACAAAGAAATTCAATAGCTTATTCTTTTAAAGCATTTCTTGCCATCAGTCCCTATTTTGGAAACTACCCCCATACATTTAATAGGTTATCCAACTACAGCCTTTATTCAGTGCAGAGAAAAACGGAGCCATCTCTTTCCTACCTGTCATGTCCATGTCAGTGATGGTGCGTAGCAGGCCCACGTCATAGTCATTGTCCTTGTTAAAGCCAGGGTGGTAGAGGATCTGCAGTGCCCTGTAGCGTTGCCCCAGAGAGTTGTGTGCAATGCTTACAGTGCCTGCCAACACCATCCAATCAGCCACTTGAACCATGTTGTTCCTGCAGAAGAGGGACAGAAAAGTTTGTGGATGGAGTTCAGTTTAAGAAGCAGTGTGCACTCACTAATGACTGACTTTATCTGACTGATTTTTCTCTGTGCTTTTTCAGTTTTTCTTTCTGCATTACATAATATCACTACAACACCCAGTATTATTACAATCACAGTTTAGTGCTCGGTCATGCCCAAATTGCACTTATTTCTAGTCAACAATGATCTATTGTTGTGGCTCAGTAGGTAGAGTGGGTCGTAACCGGAGGGTTGGCGGTTCGAATCCCGTTCTATGCCGTTCATTCTGCTGTTGTGTCCTTGGGGAAGACACTTTACCCGCTGTGCCTCCAATGAATGTGAGTGAATGTTGGGTGGTGGTTGGAGAGGCCGTTGATGCGGATTGGCAGCCATGTTTCCGTCAGTCTGCTCCAGGGCAGCTGTGGCTACGAATGTAGCTTACCACCACCAGTTTGTGACTGTGGAGCGAATGAATAATGGATTCAATGTAAAACGCTTTGGGTATCTTGAAAAGTGTAAATTCAATCCATTATT
Organism: Paratilapia polleni; assembly: GCA_015106735.1. Classification (NCBI taxonomy): domain Eukaryota; kingdom Metazoa; phylum Chordata; class Actinopteri; order Cichliformes; family Cichlidae; genus Paratilapia; species Paratilapia polleni. Next base: position 28,067 of record VUQI01060271.1, on the reverse strand, counting down.
ATTTTCACTTTAGCCTTGGAAACATTATAATCAGCAGCTTTTGGTTTGTAGTGGTGCTCAAAAAATCTGCACCCTTTGCTCAAAGTCCAAATTGAACATACAAAGGGAACAGAGAGCCCCTTTACACAGATCTCCATCTGTGATGTGACCAATAAGTTTTGATGCAAAAAGTGCAAAATGGTGTTGCTTCACCTTTTCACCTGCTTCTGACTTGAACCTGATTAGCTTGGAACATGGAGTTACCTTGGACTGAACAGGTGATCGTGATTGGAGCCCTTGCCACTGACTGCACCCAATAACTGAACTCATAAAGACTACTTTTTTACTTTCATTCCTGATGTCTCTCTTACTCAACAAAGCAGTGAGCTGCAGTGATCACCCAATGAGGGGAGATGATGGAACCACCACAGACGTGTTTCCCCCTCCATTGCATGCTGACTTGCCAGCCCCACTTGTTCTCTGCAGCTAAGGTCCCTCCAACAATACGCCGGCCATCACTGACCAGAACTGAGCATTCTGGATATGAGATGAAGAACAAGAAGACAAGCATGATATGTGAAAAGAGACAAAGACAGAAATGCTCTGTAAAAACTGCAAAAGCTCTTTTTATAAAATGGTCAAAAAGGTGGTTGAATTAATTTTAAGTATATTAAATGTTTAATATGAGAAATGATTATAATGATTATAGTAATATTCTAGTAAAACCCCTTCCATGAAAAAGCTATGAGAATTACAGCCAAAACTGTCAGATACTTGATGGATATCAATTATCAGCTTCTGTCTGAGACAGATGAGCAGTAAATTGCAATGACATTAAGCATTACTGTCCCTGGAGCTCTGCACATCCAATACATTGATCACTGTGAATTTTACATTCATTACCTGCAGTAATATTTCCTGTCTGGTTCACTGGATTCTTAGACAGAATAGGCCGCTGAGTTGGGACACTGCAGCTCCCTTTCCCACCACAGAGAGGAGGTGATTCACCCATCTCAGAGGGAAACAACAGGAACTTAACTAATACAAAGAGACAAGAAAAACAGTGAGATGACACAGTACGTTACCTTAAGTAGACAGTGAAATATTAACATCACAAACTCCTCATACTGGTATTTCCTGAGATTAGTCTTAATAGCTGTTGGAGTCAAATTTTGAACCTCAGTAAATGGTTTTATTGTATCTCTGCCCTTTTGTCTCACTTTTTCCAAGAATATAATTTAATTCTCAGGGGAAGGCTTCATAGAGCACTTAATAACTGGCATATTGAATGTTAAAAAATAATTAACTTAGATTTTTTTTCCTCTTTTCATTTTCATTTAATCCTAATCACAGAAACCTAATATGCATGCTCACTGAGGTGTAATGGAAAGCAGTAAGGCTTGAAGATATAATTGGATTTTTCTTACAATTATTATGCTAAAGTGGCATATTATGATATGGGACATTCTACATTTTTGACCCTTTGTGCAGCTAGTATGCATATATAGTCTTTCACGTCATCTGTAGACTTATAATTAGAAAATTATCTTCTCACATGTGGAAGTTAGTGAATGTTTTCTGTAAATGGAGTGGTAACTACGTGATGAGATGAAATGAGCTCTAAGGTTTGTTTCTTTAATTGCTGAATTCAGTGTTAGTGATGTACTACTGATGTACAGGTGGTACCCCGTGTTTCAGTAAAACCTTAACGCTTTTCAGAGGTAGATACAGTAGGTTACCTAAGAGAGCAGAGGTGATGATCAGTTTTATGGCGACAGGGACTCCCACAAATAGTAACAGCTCACGAGATGTGCAGCCTTGCGATGTGGCATCTGCAAACAAACAATAACAGAAATATTAAAGCTTTGCAAAGAGTTCTAAGCTTCAAGAAATCCTGTCTTAATCATCTTTCTTAATTCATAGACCACTATGCATTGTAATGCATTGTTTAAGGTAATTAAAAGCAAGTAAAGACTTTGCTGCAGTGTGACAAGAAGTCACTTTAAAATGTAAAATAACTAACAATGAATATGGGCAAATGTATTAAACCAAACTAACTGTGGGTATCAGTTTGGTTTTATTTATATCTTCATACATGGACAAATATGTGTGTTTAGGAGATAACCTACTAGATTTAATGCAGTTTAGATGAGAATAACCCGGTGATGATAACCATCCATCCATTTTCTTAACCACTTATTCACTTTAGGGTTGCAGGGGGGCTGGAGCCTATGCCAGCTATCATATGGCAAAGGTGGGGTATACTCTGGACAGGTCATCAGTCTATTGCAGCATTAACACAGAGAGACAGACAACCATTCACACTCACATTCACATCTATGGCCAATTTTAGAATCACCAAATATCTTTGGATGTTTTTGGATTGTGTGGGAAGAAGCTGGAGTACCCAGAGAGAACCGCAGACTCAGGGAAAACATTCAAACTCTGCACAGAAAGGCCCCAGCCAGCCAGTGGATTTGAACCCAGGACCTTCTTGCTATGAGCCAAGAGTGCCACCCTACGATGATAATCTACTGGTGTTATTTGATTATTTACATAAAACGACACTTTGCAAATTGAATTGTATTATTATTGTGAATATAATATAATTTCTGTCATTATTAAACATTTTATCAAATGTTGGGTTAGTCAGCTGACCATATTCAATCCCGTTTTACTCTTCTTAGGTGTCATATACTACCAAGCAAGTCTAATGTTTTTAGCTCATTTAATTACAGAACAACTAAATCTGTCTGTGGTTCAACTTAATTTAGTGATCCAGGGTAGAAAACACTTGTTCTGAAGGCTGTAATTACAGTTTGAACATGCAAACAGGCAGTGTAACCAGATGTTTAGGCTACATTTACAGTTAAAATATACAGATGTTAAACTATTTATAATAAGTACATTGAATGAATGCTATTAGTGTCTGAAATCAAACCCACACTACTTGTGAAGCATACACAATCATAATCAAATATATTAATTCACAGTGTGTTATTCATTCATAATGAAAAAGTTTAAAAGAAAACTTGTATTGTAGGTAATTTCTTAAATGACTAAGGTGGCAAGCTGCTGGTGAGCCTTTGGGACAATAGGATTAAAAGTTCTGCTCAGACAGCCTGAGAGAGAGTATTGAGGACAGAACACATCCATAATATGTAAAGCAGGAGCTGCATGCAGTATAGGCAAAAAAAAAGAAAAAAAAAACTTTTTGAAATCAATTTTATGCTTCACTGATAGCATCTAAGATGGATTACCACTAGTGTAACGTGAAACCTCTCACTGGTTTTTGATAAAAGCCTCTCTGCAGTATTTTTGCATCGCCTGGGGGACAAATGGTAATGTTTTGGCAACTAAATCATGAACTCTGGTAGATAATTTATGCTTTTCCTCCTAAAGAATAATTTCCTTGTTTAACATATAACATTTTGATGCTGCCTACTGTGGTGTATACTATGATGACTGTACAGTATAAAAAATTCAGACTGAAAAAGTGCGGCACTACATTTTTCCTCAAATTAAAATGGAAGAAAATGGAGGAGCTGACAAGATGGGCTTATCTTCATCTATACATGCCCGAAGCTGAGACAAATGAGAGACTGAAATGAAAGCACTGAATTCTTTATAATTCTTTGTGAATCGTGATCAGATAAAAAAGATCAGATGAGTGCGTAGAAAGAAAGTGGCAAAGAACTGTTTAACATGTTCCATGATACTTTGGTTTACTAAAATGTGTAATTTGTATTTTGAAAGTTGAATTGCAAGAAACTGTTGAATCATATATCCACAGCCTTGCCAAAAGCTAATAACAGATAGCTTGGATGCATATTTCATTATTGTTATTAACACAATGTACAATATGTATTTTGACAAACTTAATTATGGTAACTTTTAAGGTATGAAGCACATTTAAAATGACAAATGAAACACCTGAGGGGGATGATTATTATCATAGGTAAGAATTTAGAGAGAATTTAGCTTGCTGCTTTCCGCTTGGTAGATTCAATCCAAGAGAGAAAATCCAGTCATCACAGTATGAGACCTTTAAAATATATCATGGCCAAGAGCATCAAAGGCCACTTTGAGGTCAAAAGGTATCAGAAAAAAAAAGATTGCACGGGAGCAATATCTCACATATTATTACTGTGGCTGTAAACAGCTGCCTCAGCACTCTGTGTGCTAGAGAAAATGCGAAAAAAATATCTATGTATCTCATCAAAGTGATCAGAAACATATTAATGACTGTGCTATTTTTTTCAAAATCACACATCAAGGCTGCTCTCGGGAGGAGTTCAGAGAAGCATGCATGAAGAAATCAGAGATACTTCTAGAAGTAAGAGAATAGTGTGCAATGGAAGCACTCCTTTAGGGACAGCAGTAATTACTTCTTAAGAAAATATGCTGGCAAGACACCACCAAATAAAGCTTGTATGGGTCACTGTATAAACAGGAGCTGTAACACAAGTCTTTCTAACACCTCTGAAGAACTGGTGAGGCACTGTGTCACATAGTGGGTGATACAGTTTTGGGTCCTATTACAGGACAAAGGTCTTGAATGTCATTGCTTCAAAAGAGCTGGTGAACAGCATGTACAGGTGCAGAAAAATAGTCTCCTCACCCCCTTTATAATTTATTATCATATTTATTTTTAACATTTAGGCAGTGAGATTTATGATTTATTCATCCAATGCTCAACTGTGAATATGCACAGTCCAATGTTGATGAGTGCAGATCATTGATGTGGTTGCCTTCAATCAGTCTTCAAAGATTGAAGAATTTAGAAATTAACTATTCCCTGCAGAAATATAGGTGATGATTGATTTAAAATGTTGAAAGGATCTGCATGTCAAATGTAAGAACTAAATCATATTTTGGACTTCACAGACATTGCTAAAACAAAAAAAAACCCATTTGATTCAAATAAAAAGCACAAATGGAACATTTCAGAGAATTAAAAAATAAAGGTTAAATACAGCCTGAATTATAGTCTTCCTGTTCCCAGGCTCTAATTTTCCTAATTTCCTCTGTCTTGATGCAAGTGTGAGGGTCAATTAATCACCAGCCTCCTAAATGAGAGCACTTGAAATAATGCATCATGTTAACAAGTGCACATCAGCCCTAGCAGGACTGCCAGCAGGGACATTTAACAGCTTGTCCGCTTGTTTGATATTTCACAGCAAAAGTATTACGATGAATTAAAATGTAACTGGCATCATAAAAATTCACCTCGTCTTTGCTTAAGGGCACATATGTTGTAGGAAACAAAATTACTGTCAGCAGCAATAAGATACTGTGTTGTTGTTGTTTGAACCAAAGGATGGTAAAAAAAAAAAAAAAATTCACGGACAACTTTTTTACAAACGTGTGTGTACTTATTGTTTGGAGTTGTATGTCCTTGAGAGCTGTTATTTCAATCTGCTTGTCTAACTTTCAGCAATAAAGCAAGTAAGCATGTCTTCTAAAATGTCAAACTGTTCCATACCCGATATCGTGGTGCCACATGCACAAAGTCAACTCCATAAAGTGACTTTTTCAAGTCTGTGGAAGAAATAAACTGCTCTGCACAGAACCCTGATCTCAACCCATAAGAAAAGAGCAATCTTCTCTTGTAAGCAAAGTGTATTTCTCCAGCCATTCCTATGAGATTTCTTTTAATTTGAACTAAGGGGCAAAGCAAAAAGAAAAACAAATAGTGGCCATATAAATTTCGCCATCTGCGTGTCAGCCAGTTTCAAAGATCTTATGAAATGCTTTCCCAGAAGAGGAGAGGCTGTTACAGCAGCAGATGAAGCCTGCTGCATTGGAAGTTTAAACATGTTACAAACATTTAGCACTTTAGAAAAGTCAGCTATGAGTAAAGCATATTCACCTGTATGTGTTTCAAAGATGTCTTTCCTGAATTTGTGGGACATTATCAAAACTGTACATTGAAGCAACACCTTTAATTATTACGTTACCTGGCTCTCCATCACGTAGCTCTTTTGGTAACATGATACCTATTGATCTCGCCTCCAGTGGGCCTCCATTTGTTTGAATCTTCTGCTGAACTTCTTGAGGATTATCACTACAAGGAAGCGCTGACGTCACTTTTTTTTGATCTCGGGCCTCCGAGGACACTGAACGAGAAGGTGAAGTTTCAACGGGTTGCGGCTCGGAGGTTTCGTCAGAAAAGGCCGGATGTTCTGGATGTAGGTTTCCGTTAGTTGCGGGTTTAAAGTCAGGAACGAGCGTGAGGACTGTAGAAGGAACCAAAGACGATATGCTCAATACTTCATGACTGGTTGGACTTTGAAAAGATGTTGATGCCCAGTGCTCAGACGATAAAAAGTCTGATGCATCCTCTGCATTAGAAGAGCTGGTGCCGTCTTTCTGTGCCTGCAAATCCATACTTAAGTCTCTTGTAGCAGACAAACCCTGGAACCTTGGCTGAAGCCTGCAAAATTAACAAGGTGATGACAAAACATGAGCTTAGAAAAATGCATCTGTAAGAAACATTGAGATTCTGACTCCTGGTATTCACACCTATTATATTGTACATTAAGTTTAATATGGCCTTTAACAGTGCATTATATTACTTATACTATTATTTATTATATAAGCAAATAAACGAATGACCTAAAAACCATCTTGGTCTGAGAAAAATACTAATTATTCTATATTTTTTTTTAAAGTTATTCATGACAAAATACAGTCATAAATAGCTCTCTTAAAAATTAGTTATATTAAGAATTAAAGTGAATGTAACTTTTTTGTGATTAATGTGTGCAAGAAAAGACACCTGTTACCGTTCATTAGACAACCCCCTCTGTGACTGGCTCACATCTCAGTCTCATTACATTTTTTTTCTCTCTCTTTTTATGAACACATTTACAAGAGCTCTCACCTGAATGTCAGTCGTACAGTTTTGCATGTGTCGGCTTCATTTGTATGCGTGGGATTATTTGTCCGTGTGCCTCCTCCACTTATTAAACCGGCTTGTACGACAGCCAGGAAAAGAAATCCATCACTGGTGCACTCGCTTGCTCCTACGCATCTTTAATCCAAAGATATCTGCTCTCTTACTGTGAGTCCATCCTCTTCAGCTTGCGCAGGTTTCAGTTTGTCACTTCTGCTTTTGTGATTCTTTAGCCCCTCTCCTCCTCCTCAGTTACCACTTAATCCTTTTATTGTGTCACACCCTTCAGCACCTTCCTCCTTCTCCAACTTAATCTTCCTCCTCTGCCCAGAGCAGGTGAGGCTGCAACAGTCAGGTCAGTAACAGATATGTACCCTTGTTCCTATTGGGAGTCTATGAAATATGCATGGGGATAATTGTGAGCTTGGGTCAGAGTTTAACAACAGAGGGTAATGTGCACCACACCAATGAGTCTCTTCCACTCACAAGTAGGCTATGAGCACAGACACACAAACATAGTTCAGTTTCATGTAGATGAAGCAGATATGTATCCAAGAATGATGGTCCCATTATGAATCTGAAGAGGCATGACTGTTTGTGTGTCTTTGTGTGTTCAGTATTCTCATGGGTATTTTGTTCATCCTATCACATTACTGCATGAGAGGGTGCAGAGTAGCAGCAGCGACAACTGACCCGTCATAGTGTTACTTCACCTGTTCTAGGTTACACTGAGTGTACTTCAGGGAACATCATCAATGGACAGGCCTATACCAGTATGCCAACAGCAGTGTGAAATACACATAGCCTGGAGGTAGATTCAAAGTCGAAAAAGTGAAGCCAATGAGGAGGTGCCTTCGACCTGCATTCTTTCTTAAGGCCAGCAGGGGGTGATTCCTCTGGTTGTCAAAAGAATTAGATGTCTGTGAGAAAAAAATAACCCCATTTCTCACTTGATTTATGATCCAAGTAAACTCTTTTCCAAAGGATTTATGGTCTCAAAAGCTAGTTTTAAGTCTTTTTTAGTCAAATATGATGTTCATTTTGTAAATTATGACCATCCACCCATTTTCTTAACTGGTTATCCAACTTATCACAGGGGGGCTGGAGCCAGTCCCAGCTGTCCTAGGGTGAGAGACAGGATGCACCACAGCTTGCCAGTGCACCACATGGCTAACACAGAGACAGACAGACAACCATTCACTCTCGTCCACACCTAGGAGGACCAATTTAGAATCACCGGTTAGCCTAACAAGCATGTCTTTGGAGTGTGGCAGGACACTGGAGTACCCAGAGGAAACCCACAGGGCCCAAAGGCACAGGGAGAAAATGCAAATTCCACACAGAAATGCTCCAGCCAACCACAAGGTTAAAATCTTCTCTCTGTAAAGACAGGTAACCACTGCACCATTGTGCCATCCAGAATAATGGTTTAGGGTAAAAATGCAAACAATAAACCACAGTTTGCATTGGGAATAGCTGCCTTCTGACTGACAAGTCCCTGTAGGATGCTGCAGTGTCCTCTGTTTCTTGGTCACATCCATCCCTTTTTTGAAGACTTTGATTGTGCTAAAAGATAGTCTAAGGAGTTGGCTGTTTGGTTTCTCAGGTAAGTACATTTTCTTTTAAGCCTTTTTTCCAGTAACCAAAACTAGCATCCCAACTAATATCACATAGATTACGAATGCACTTTGCTAACCAGGCTAACTAGCTAGTGCTGAGTAGACATATAGTTGTGCCAGTAGCTGTTCTGTAGCTTGTGTCAACTGCTAACAGCTACTGCTGTTCACAGTCATGTTAAAATGTTGCCTAGCATGTGTATTGCTCCCCTGTTAATTATCTAAGTTTCATTAAATAGCAAAGTCAGCATGCAAACATTTGCTAATTAGCATCAGACCATAGACAGAAAACACAAAGCTAAAGCTAATGGGAACTGCATTAGTTTTACAAAATGTTGGAAATATATTGACTTTATGATGCTAGATTAACACAGATTATTATTAGAATTTATCACTAGGGGAACATGATTTCTTTTTTTTTTTTTAACTTAATTTCATGGCAACTCTGCTAACAGTTAACCTCAAGGTGGCATTATATGCAAAGTTACAGTCATCAAAGTCAGTAGGATTTGATCTATAAGCAGCATGAATGTCTATCTGGACAAAGATGTTTGATCTTATTAGCCATGTGGCTACAAATACAAGAAAAATCAATTTGCAAACTGGAAATATAGTATCTACAAAATGCTTTACTCTTGAAATGTCTTGTTTCTGTGTTATTTAGTTGAGTACGATTTCACAGTTTTCTGTTGTTTTGCTAAAACATGTTCTGAGCTGCTATTATGATTTTATTTATTCCATGGAGGACTTGGAATTGCTTAGTATTGCTCGCTTGTTGTAAATATGAGAGTGGAATTTTATTATCCCCACCTGCTCATGACACTGACTGAACGCACGAATAAATAAAGTATGCACGCTTCATTTGTTCCCGTATTCCTGTATCCCCTTATGTATTCCAAACAAGCTGACTGGCAACTTGCACCAGTCTCAGCATGTCAGATAGGCACAGCTCTGCCAGCTTTCCCTCCCTGAGGTAGCAGTCAGAGGAGGCGTGAAGGAACTCATGTTTGCCATCTCTACAGTGGTACAGCAGTGTTTTCAACCTAATAGTATCATTTGTTTTATCCTGTGAAGAAAGACACATCAGTTGGTTTACTGACAGTCACGGCAGAGTTACTGTCAGTGAGTAAACTTGTGTATGTTTTTCTACAACTGCCAAACTCTCTGGCATTTGGGAGCTTGAAATCTTATACAAGTTATATTTCCTATATCAAACACCAAAAAAATATTTGCACTTCTATAATTCAGAATGGCTTCTTCTTCTTTATATTATTGATTCAAAGGAACTGGATTGAATTATACTGCAACACCAGTTATGCAAATTATTGTAATGGGGTTTAAAATAGTATTTGATATTTTGGGTGGAGGTAAATGGGAAGACTGAATGTCACTGTCACTCCCACTTGGTAAAAAGAACTACAAAGGTGTCAAACCACTAGCAAAATGGCTGTAAAGATCCTATCAGTGACTGTTACATCAGAGGAAAAAAATGAATCAAACTAACAAATACAAAATTTCTATGTATGTTCTAAGTCATCCAGGTTATGGCAGTCCTAAGTGCATGAGGTGAAGGCAAGTGGATTTCTTTTAAGGTTCTTTGTTCAAATAACCATCATTGAACAGAGGTTGTGGACTGCTACACCAACTATCAGCCACCTGCAATGCAGTCTTGAGATCTGGGCCCGGGCAAACCTAAAAAAGAAGTCCAGTTGCCTTCAACTCAAGCTCTTATGAAATACAATATTACAACACTGTATGGCTATCTGAAGAATTCATAATATCCCATTTTGGGCCAGGTAACAAGAGAGACTTCAGAAAGTTATAAGACAAGAAATAGTCCATGCATGAACCTCCCTGAAAAAATAACTTGTGATTTTTACACTTCAGTTTTTGCATGAATAATTAAATGATGAAACATGTTAATTTGTGGGTTTTAGAAGTGCTGGAAAGCAGACCACTTTCTTTTTCTTTTTCTCAGAATGTCAAACCAATGAGAGGAAATTCAAAATCTTTTGGTGAGATCAAAGGTATCACCTTCAAACATATAAAAATATGTGTGAAGCTGATTAAACCAATTTCTTACCAATGTTGCAAGGCAGAATGTGGGTATGTGGGTGGGTATGTGTTTAAGAGTAATTGATTGTATAAAAAATACATTTCAGGGATATGGGACACAGGGAAACTTTTAAATAATACACAACTTGCCTAAATCTTTTGGGAAGACGCAGTTAAAACACACACATGTATACAGCACCTTAAATTATCAGCATTTAAAAAACAAAAAGAAAAAACATGAAAATGTCCCTGCTGTTAGAAAAAGTTTTAAATAAAACAAGGCTCATAGTCCTACCTAATCCTATCTCAGTACCAGCTGCTCAAAAGTACACAAGAACTGCTTGACTTTACATAGTCACCATGCCAGTTTTTACCAACCCTGTGCCACTGACAGGCAGAGTAAAATGTGCTTCACAATCAGGTAGGGAAAGGACTTGCCTGTATTCTGGAAGGGATTGTATTTTTGCACTATGATTGGCACTTTGCAAATATGTTTGTTGCAAATATTCATTCTCTTCTAAATATTTCATTTTACTGTGAAAACTGCATACAGAGCATCTTGAGCAAAAACAATACTTTGGGACAAGAAAGGGTGTTTTTTTTTTTCATTCCATTATGATGTTGGTGAATTTAAAACAAAAGTAATGACTAAAAATGATTTTTATTATTTGTACAAATGGTCTGTACATCCCATAAACCTTTAAAATGACTATTTACAACACTCAACTTTATATTTATAAGCAACTTACTTAGAGCAAAAGCTGGACACATTAAATTGAGTGAAAGCTGCCTTGACTGTTGGTGCTCCGTCACCAAATCAATAATTGTAGTATGATGCAACTTAAGCAGGATTTTTAAAAAGGGTGAAAAATTATTGATCAGTGGATGTCAGAATTTTAAACTGTACTCGGACATCTTACGTCAACCTTTTTTTTTCCCCCCTTTGCCTTTACTTATTCCAGTCCTCTGAGAAAGACGAGCATGTAAATTGATAACAAGATGCTGTTTGTCAAGATTACAAGAAAATACAACAGTGAGAATCTGACACAAGTCAAGTCTTCCAGTAAATTGTCTCAGGGAGTCCAACTTATGTTAAGTTTCTGAGTCAAGGTGCTGCGTTGAGATTCCCTGTCCTCAGAAATTCTCTTGACAAGAGCATATCTTTACAACACAGTGCATGTCTTCTTTTCTGTAAATATCGCCAGCTTGTTTGTGTTTCTTGTAGTTGTCTTCTACTTGTCACGCACTGTCTTTTTTGTGATCATCTAGTAGTTTCTTTCTTCAGTCTTGTCTAAGCCGTTGGTTACATTTCTCTCGTCTTTCATTTTCTGACAAGTTTGCCTCACTTTGATTTATCAGCCACCCAGTCATTTGTCTCATTCCCCCTCTCTGTGTACCTAACCTGCCACACACTTCTTTATCTTTACTTTTTCCTTGACTGTTTCTCACCTCAGAACTCAAACCGATGCGTCATGTTTTTTTCTTTTGTTTGTTTTTTTTTGTTTTTTTGGATAGCTGACACTTCTCATCCCTTTGGCCTAGCAGTGCAGGATCTTGATGAAGGCTTTGCGAAATTCAATGTTGAAAGTGGTGTATATGACAGGGTTGACAGCACTGTTGAGGTATCCCAGCCAGGTAACTGCGCTGTATAGAGAGGGTGAGATGCAGCAGCTCCTGCAGTGGGCCTTCAGTACATGGGTCAGGAAGAAAGGCAGCCAGCAGATAATGAACACACCTTTGAAACAAGGAGAAGACATGGATGAGATCTGTGTGTGTGTCACAAGTCATGCAAGGATTTAATTTATTAAATATCTTGCCAACTTTTGCATTTGTAGTTTGCTCATAAAACCACTGAGTCAACAAATACAGACGGAGAACATCGTCAATCCCAATTTCAGTGATAGAACGACCAAGTCTCATAAATTACAAAATAAATCAACTTGGCAAGAAAAAAAAAATACAATCAAGTCAGAAGTCATAAATAAGGAAGGCCATAAAAACTGCTGCTGTGAATGTTAAGATTCAACACAGTGTCTCTTACTGAAATAAGGAAAACTTTCTCAAAATATGCATTTAAAACCTTTCATCTGGAAAAAGAACACAATTTCCAGTTATTCGGAATAGATCACTTGAGACACATTTTCATCTAGACTTTTCTTCATGCTGCCAAATGTGAACACATTTCCTTTTACAATAAGGAACTGGCTCCAGCAAGCACGATGCACAACATCTACTGTCTGCTGTGAAAAAGTAACCATTTATACACGAAAAGTTATTTTATGATCATTGATTTTAACCCAAATCAGTTTATTTTTTAAATAGTCTTTTTTCCTCTCTGTATGCAATGTCACCAAGCAAGTTTAGACATTTGTGACTATGGTATTACAAAAAGACCGCAATAAAACAAAGGTATCTGAGCAAACTGATGATGCATGATACATTTTGGGTAAATTCACATTATTGCTGAGAGCTTAGATGTGAAGATTGAGATCAATCTCTTGCCTTCACTAAATCTTAGGATATACTGAAATATAACATGTTAACTACAGACTTTTAAGAGCATTTGGAGGGGGATTTTGTACAGAACCAGGCACTCTGTTTCCAGTCTTTGTGTTAAATGTACCTAATTTCCTGGCACAAGCTTCACATATGAAGGACAGTCAAGAGTGGCAACAATTCTTTCATCTAACACCACCAGAAAGCAAAACAGTTCTTTTACCAAAGTGTCAAACTATTCCTTGGAAGTCTCTCTCTTCCTATTTAATGTCAATATTTTAGTATCCATAAGTATTCATGTATACTACTTCATTCGTGAATGCACCAACACACAGTTAGACATACTACAAGTGAAGACTGAGTATGCGTATATGGTGCAAAGAACACCTCCATCAATTAGTCTGCACTTCCCACTGCTTACCGAGCACAATAGCGAGCATCTGAGTCGCCTTCCGCTCCTTCTGCTGGGACAGCCTCCCTCTCACCCTTTCCTTGGTGATGACCCATTTCTCTCTGCCTCCGCTGCGCTCCCTCCATCCCTCACGGCCCCTCATGCCATCCTCAAGGGTGGGAGGACGAGGTGTCAGAGCCGATCGTGTCACAGTTGAGGGGAGAACAGGAGCAGGTCCAACTGAGATGGACAGGGAGATCCGGGGCCGTCCTGAGTGGGAAGAGGGCCGGGGAGCCAATGGAGGAACCAGGCTCTGCTCGGTTTGCGGCAGGAAGTGACCTGGCTCTACTTCAAGAGGGTGAACCACTGCCTCTTTAACCAGGGTCTGACAAGCAGGGGGATGTTGTTAAAGAAAACACATGTAATAAAAGATTTTAAAAAGGAGAAGGATACAGGTCGAGGAACACTGCAAAGGCAGCAGACTGTATGAGAAACACATAAAAGTGACAGCAAAAAGAGAGTCTGGATTGAGTGTTCGCCTTGGTTATGATCCTCACCACTTTCTTGCGCTGTGGGGCTGCAGAGGCAGGTCTCAGGATCAGGGTGCACAGCTTCACATCTTCTGGTTGTGTACACTTATTCTGAAATGGAAGAAAGCCATGTACATTGAAAAGATACCACAGAGAAGATCAAAAACCAATACTGGAAGTTGATATGTCACAGTAAAATATGTTGGCTGGTAGGACAAGAATCTAGTGTAATCTTATGGAAATTACACTGTGTGTGAGTTAAGTGTGCATATCTAAAGTAGCAAAGCCAATTGTTAAATATGACACGAGGCAAAGAAAACAACACTTTTAATGGATATTTTGTTATGGACTTCATCTAAACTTTTTAGTTTTGCTAACCAAAATAAAAAATTGCAAAATGCATGCTGGAGAGAATATGGAAATAAAACTATTTAGCTTGATAATCCTCAGAATACTTTTTAGTCCCCCTATGAAATCTACCTTCCGGTGTCGGTGACCTTCTCCTGCCTCAGCCCCGCCTTGTGCAAGCAAGCCATGTCTGCGTGGCGGGGCGGTGCGTCTGCCCCGTTTGCGTAGGACCAGGCAGATCTGCGCATACACCAGCAATGTTACAATGAAGGGCACGTAGAAAGAAGCCACAGATGAGTACACCACAAAGGCCGGGTCTGCAAAGCTGCATGTGGTGCCTTCACGATTAGCTAATGCACAGAAAAACAAACGCAAAGGGCAAAGAATGAATATTTAAACTTTTATGGGCTATTACAAGATTTCTCTCATGTCTATCTGTTAAATACAAAGTCAAAAGCCAGGCAATGTTAACTTAGCATTTAAACTGGCACCTGATTTAACTATTACCAGAGATATTATAAGGAGGAGAGAGATGGTGCTCAAGTAATCCTGAATAGGAATCTATGGCTTGTCCCATTCCTGCCACCAAAGAGCCAATTAACAGTCAAACTGGGAAACATATGAGTCATTTGTGTTGTTGCACTGATGCAGACGCACAGTTGACGTTCACAACAGTTCCAACTATTTGGTGATGGGCAAATCAACTCTATGCTTATCATAGTAAAGATGTAGGCAAGTGTACAACATTTCAATAATTGTGTTTTTAAAGTGCTGTTAATTGTTTTCATCTGTTTCCAGTCCTTGTGCTTGTATGGTAATCCTCTACTGAATTTAGCTTCATATCACCTTCAAACTCATTTGTTTATTCTTGATCTTGAAACTTTTTTTGGAGCACTTTAAGAAAATTGTGTTAAAAATGTTAACTCATGAGCTAAAATGCTGTTTTCATTGGACTTTCATCAAACACACGTTTGCAAGCCACCAATGATGCAACTTGATCATTTATGCACAAACACTGGCGCAGGAACCAAGTGAAAACCAACACACAGAGTACCTTTCAAATAGTGTGCTGTAATCTATGAGCAAGACGTTTCTGAGGAGAGAGAATATTTTTCAGTTTGACTTACATCATTTGGTATCTTGCTGCATTTGGACCCACAACTGAGGCTGCCGGATGCCTCTTGCTCACTCTCACATTACTTTATGTTTCCCCACTTATTCTCAAGTGGCTGCCTTTGAGTTCAGTACGAGCACTTTCAAAGCTGAAGTCCCTCCTCACTAAATCGTGCTCACTGCAGAGTCAAATGGACTAGATCCAGCTCCACTTCTCTATGTTTACAGATAAGGTGGAGGTGGGGGCCTGTCTGAGCCTAGAGGTGGAGCTGGACTATGCCAGTGGGTATGCAGCAATCATTTTCTCCACCTCATAGCTGTCTCCATTAAGGTTAGCTGCTGGGCACCTTCCCTCCTGCTGCTTTTGTGAGACGACAAAAAAATGTAATACCTCGATGATACCAGCATACAGAAATGTTACTGAATGCCCTGCATGTCTGTTGCTAATGGATATTTAACTATACAATTAGCTGATTAACTGCATATTAAGTTTGTTTACCATCTTCTGAAAGGTGAATAATCAAATTCAAAGACAGATGGACAATGGTATTGAGCCTGTGAGTGTATAAAAGAGAGACAATTGTATAATGATTTTAAAAAAATGACTTTACAGCTGTGCAAAAAGTATCTGATGGTACTGTTACCAGTATTGTTCAGCCCAAACAGTAAAGGGCAGGAGATGGCAAAAGAGAGGAACCATACAACAGCAATCATCACTGCCACCCTCCTCCTGGAACTGTATCTGGTGTTGTAGAGCAATGGCATTGCCACCGCTGTGTATCTGCAACAATACATACACACAGATGACACATTAGCGTGCCTTCTACACACTCACTCATGGTTCCTGCTTTTTAACATACACGTCAGTGCAGAGTAAACAAATGCATTTCCACACTTAATCATACCTTCCTGCATATTTCATAGTAAATGTGGACCCCAGACAAACAAACTCTCTTTTCTCCTTAAAAAACAAAAGCTGTCAAAGCTTGTTTCACAGTCTCAAGGACACAAACTATATAACTATCAGAATATCAAAAACAATTTGGGTCATCTGTTGTAAATGCGGGTGAGTGCAGTCTTTAGTGAGCTGCTTTAATCCCAACTGCAGGCACAAAGGTCAAGTACAAAAACAAAGTTATTAAGAGGACTTCTTTGTTGTATAGGTGTTATAATCTGCAGCATACTGTTTAGAGATATTTGAGCTTTAGTATTTAAGTGTTCCCACAGATTCATACGAGAAAAAACTTCTCTAAGGGATATGTGTCACTTCTGAAACAGTCCCACAAACAAGATGCAGGTAAAGTGCAGGACTGTCTTGCAGATACTGTTTTGTATTTTACCAAATTTGGGGTTTACATCATTTATGTCAGTATTTCAAAACATATAAATAAGAGGTAGGCAAATGATCTGTGGGCTGAACGTGGCCCTCCAACACCTGGCAAAAACTGAACTCTTCCTTTGCACTACACCAACAATTTAAGATGATTTTTAACAAATCCCTTGTATATAACAACATAAATACAAATCTTTACTATTATTTCATTATAAAGAAATGCTGACTCTTGAATAGTTGAATAGTTTATGGCGGAAATGACATCTAATATATTTATGAAAAAAAAATGCCAAGTGTAAATATGTAGTTCCACAGTTTCATTCAACTATTTTGTGACATTAGGCACACAGATACTGCTAAAATACTAAAAGAATTAAAACATATTGTCAACATACAACAGGTTTCGACCAGACCTCCTATTTAAGCAGTGCTGAAAAACTGGCCCATGGTTCAAACTATTTGCTGACCCCTGCTGTAAATCTTTACAAAGTAGAAACTGTGCATATTTTCCTTATCCTGCCATGCACAAAAAAGGCAAGCGCTATAAGAGTCTATAGCCATAGTAGCAGCTCTGTGATTCTGCTTAGACCAGGCACCTTAGTTTAATGTGTTTGCATGTTAACATTTGCTGCTTAGCACTAAACATCCTCAGTCTTGTCCTGTTTCTTATGAGCATGCTTTGAAGGGAAGACAACTGTAGTAAACCAAAAACGGAAAGTAGGTGTAGAAAATATTTTAGTGTACTGAAATGAAAATTAAATAAACAACAACCTAAAATAATATTGTTTACTTAAAAAACTAAACTAAATATATTGTAAATTTCTTGAGTTTTAGACTTTGTCAATTTAGTCAAATTTGTCTGGCATGAGGAACCATTAGTGCATATATTATATAGACTGGGGTGTCTACATGACTGTGGGTAAACTGCCTTTCACAAAGTGTTCTGTTTATATGGTAATACCTAATCTTAAACTCGTAAGCCCTGACAACTTGAACTTGTTTTGTTGAATCCGCAGGCAATATATTTTATTGCCTGCGGATTCAACAAACCAATTAAGAGTCTATCCTTAGATACTGCACCAAATTACACAAGATTAAAGTGGTGCAGTCTAAATGTGTCACTTTGTCAGAGGAATTAGGACGCAGTTGCAGACGGTCTGCCCGCTGGGTGTCTGGTCATCTCTCTGTGGACCCATTAAGAGGGCATCAGGTGCAATGCTAAATCATGTTTTTAATGTTTCCAATAAAGCAAATGCTAATGAGTGTAGAGGACATTGTAAATGTGAAAGCCCATCATTACCAGCTGGACAGACAGATTACTTTAAAGGCTGGGAACATCTTTAAAGTTTTTAGTGGGTTTAGTGTACGCATGTATATAAATGCATGCTCTTTGTTTAGCCCTTATTTGTGAAGCCCAACCTGAACCAATAAAGATCAAGGTTAGGCTGAAGAGTAAAGAAACACCATATTGATTTGCTGTCGTGTTATTCGATCTTTGTATGTGGTTAAAAATGATTTATTTACAGTCAAATGATTTATCATGAAATAACTTTTTCCTGCTGAAGGGGAATTCTGGAGAGGAAGATAAATTGTTACAATAGAAATAGAGATGAAGGGATTTTGTTAAAATCTCGATAAATAAGAGGAGACACACAGAGAAAAGAGAAAAAAAAAAACACCCAATAAAGAGGGTAAAGTGAGAGGTACAGTGATACTTTTGAGGAAAAATCCACCTGTCGATGCTGATGGCACACAGGTTGAGGATACTGGCGGTGCACATCATGACGTCCAGGGTGAGCAGGATGTCACAGTGGATGAGACTGAACCGCCACTCTCCCACCACCTTCAAAAAAAACCCCAAAAAACAAAGACTGAAGTTAGTTTACTCACTGATCCTTCATTTTAATTTTTTAACTGGCATCACTTCATTCATTTTGTACATTTTTATTAATGTGCGACACATCACAAGGCTGGTTCAAGATTTTGATTCTTACTGGAGTATATTTAATATTTAATTAGTTTTTTAAATTTTAATAACCATATTATTTGCTTCTGAAATGTAACTACAAAGACTTTCAAAAAGAAAAGGATAATGGGTTTGCATTTCCCTAATAAATAATGCAAAAATAAGTATTTTGAACTCCAACAGTGATTGCTAATCTGTGCAGTGAGGGATTTCTATTGATTTATCAAAGGACTGAAATGACTCACTTAAGTTTATTTGTTAAATTGCGTGGACCTAAAAACCTTCAATGGTTATTGACAAAACAGACTAAAACAGTACTCATTATTACTAAATAGTCAATCAATTAACTCATCAACAGCCAATTTGATAATTGACAAAGCATGTGTTACTTACTGGGCAAAAATGCCAAACGCTTATTTATCCCATCTTCCTTTTTAATAGGTTATAATGAAATGAAGATGTTTGGGTTTTGGACTGTTGCTGAGACAACGTAAGTGACTGCATAACATCACCTTGATATTCTGGCAAATGTGAATGGGCACTTTGTTGTGAGGAGTTCAAAATGAGGACCCAACTACAGTGCACAGAGGCAACGGCTAAACAAACAAAAGGATAACTTTAATTAAACTCAGGGACAAACAAAGGGTGATGGCAGGACAGAAAGTGCCTGGAGAACTGAGGAAAACTAAGAAAAAGTCCACATAAGTCAGAAAAAATAATCAAGCAGAGCAACTAGCAGAAAGAAAGAGACAAAAAGAGAATAAAACAACCAAAGACACACAAGGAAAGCAACTTTTTCTTTAGAAAACACAAAGGAAAAAACTAAATGTAATAAACTCTTAACAAAACCTGTCAGATTTTAAAAAATCCATTATTAATAAATCAAATTATTTTCTTGATTAACATACAGATTTTATCTATCCAAGTCATCCTGTTATAACCTCCTCCTACTGAAGTAGATGTATTCATGTTGCTAGTTTTTGACCAGCAGTCTATAACCGAAAGCTATGGACAGCTGGTACGAACTTGTTAATTGAAAATTTGGCATTTCTTCATTTGTTTTGCATTTGTTACAAAAAGGCTGTAAACTAGAAACATTTTTACCCACTTCATTCCCATTGCATGTAAGGATTTAAATACCATTTTTTTGGCTATGAAACACACAAACTTCAGAATGCTGAAACTTCAGAAACACAAAAAAATAAGAAATGCAAACAGAGAACTACACACACACACACACACACACACACACACACACCTCCAGGTAGACGCCCCAGGGCATGACCAGCGTGGCCAGCAGCAGGTCGGACACAGCCAGGGAAACGATCAGGTAGTTGGTAGTGGTCTGCAGAGCACGTTCTCGAGACACAGCCACACAGACCAGCACATTACCAAACACCACGCAGAAGATCAGGAGGACTAA
Organism: Paratilapia polleni; assembly: GCA_015106735.1. Lineage (NCBI taxonomy): Eukaryota > Metazoa > Chordata > Actinopteri > Cichliformes > Cichlidae > Paratilapia > Paratilapia polleni. The sequence continues at coordinate 7,919 of VUQI01060271.1, read as the reverse complement.
CAGCACCGCGTAGAAGTTGTACGGTGGAGAGGAGAGTGATGGAGAGCTGGTGCAGTTGGAGGAAGCCAGCAAAGAGGACGAGGAGGTGGGGAAGGACATGGGGGAGTACGAGGGGTCATTGGAGAAATTATGCTCAAGGGAGGAAAGAGGGAACAAGGGAGAGGGGGTGCCGTCTGACTCGTTGAGTAAAGTCATCTCGCTCCAGTGAACATGGTCAGGCTGAAAATTGATGACACAAAAAACCAAGAGAAAAATAATTACCACAGCCCTTCATGGCCCACCGTGCATTTGATTCAGTCTTTTACAACAGATCCAAAGGAGACTGGCTACTTTTTCTGACAACAAAGGAGTACAAAAGGAAAGGTTATTGCTAGAACTTCATCTTTTGTCTCAGCTCAGACAGACAACTGCGTACAAAGGACACAGAGTAAAGGAAATGCATTTGTGGCAACAATACTGCACCCTGTCAATATAAACACACTCACATTGAACACACTGTACACATTGAAGGTCACTTGATTTTGTCTAAACCACTGAATTAAACAAATAAAACAGAAAACAACAAAATCTCTACAGGTGTAATTGTGCTGATGACGGCTTATACCCGAAATGCATTTATATACTGTATGTATACTCATCATTGAGTGTCAGTATTCTGTTTGTTCTGACATGCCTTTCACTCATGAAAATTTTAACACAATCATATTTGATCAATTATGTATGTATTGTCAGTGTTTGATCGACCAAAGCTTTACCTATATAACTTGTGCATAGCATAAAAAGAATTATTTATGACTAGGTCAGTGAGAGAAACACTACTACACATGTGCAATGCGCTGCACATGTGTTTAGTGAGCATTGTAAAAACAGTGCTTTATTAATTGCTGCTGGGTTTTTTCTGTGTGCATTATTCACTGTCTGCTCTCTATAAGTCACACACTAGCTTGGCGATATTGATGCTCAGTGGTACTCTAATCCACAGCTTAATGGGTATTGCTGGCAAATAGTTGATGTAATTCAATTTGAAGGGTGAGCTAAGGACAGAGCAATTCTTTTGACCAACGGACCATCAGGAGGTAGGAGCTTGTGCAAACTGTCGCTCAAACTCAGTTTGTGAGCTTGACAGAATAATTCATGAGAAGTTACATAGAAATTGAGTAATCCTCCACACTTTTTGGAGAAATGCAGATTGTTGTCAGCATACAGATGAAAAATTGACTTTTCATCATAATGTTGGAAGCTTTCCTTTCTAAGAAAAAAACGTATCAGTTAGTGACAATTTTATTCTAATGTCATACAGAAGCTGATGGAAACTACAAACATGTTTTTAGGAATATTTATGGGGGGTTGCTTAATAATCATTAGACTCTGTCACAATATGTGGATAAGGACCCAAAATATGCAGACTGCAGAGATGAGTTCAGGAAACAAAATAGACCTTTAATTTATGCAAAGTAGGGAAAATCCAAAAACAGCAGCAGAAAACAAAGTTCAGGCTCAACCAACAAAAACGCAGACCAGGGATGACGAGAGGAATATAACAAACTGCAAACAGGTAAAACAGTATGATGCAACAAAGACAAATTTAGGCTTTAAACAGACACACCAGGTAATCAGGGAGATGGGAGACACCAGGGTGACAAGACACAGCTGAAACTAATCAAAGACAATGAGACAGGGAAAGCAAAACTAAATACTATGCACACACGACAAGAGACTAACAAAATAAAACAGGAAACAATCCAAACATGAAAATACCAAATACAGAGACAGAGACTAAACCAGGGGAAACAGAACAAACTAAAACTCCAGGAATAAAAGATAAACTCTAACTACAAACAAAACCCAGACTGTAGGAGAACTAAAACTAAGAATACCAGAAAATGTAAACATGACAAAACTAAACTGGGAATGACAACAAGAAAACAAAACTCAAAACTCCATAAGCAATAAACAGACCATAACCAGAAAATATTAAACAGTAACAGAAATTCAAAGTACAAACTCAAAACACTGGGTCAAAGACCCAGGACCATGACAGACTCAGCAGCCTGGTATCCTATTAAGTTATTTGTATGCAATCACAAAGCATTTTCTTTTTTTTCGCTTGTGGTCTCACGCCCAGTAGTTTTGGTTAATGACACTTTATTCCTGACCCTTACCCAGCTTTTAGACACAATCACAGAGGACTGAGAGGGAATGAAATTTAAACCTAACTGAAACAGAAAGAAAAGTTTTTTGTTGCTGTTTGTTTGAAAATTAAAAGTTAAAACCGATCCCTGAGAGCATCTCTGTTGGAGAGAACAGCCTGATCCCTATCATTTGCTAGATTATATACATATTTAGAGATACATATTTAGGCTGAGACAAAGGTAAACTGAAAGGAAGAGAAGAAAACGTCAGTAACAATACATCCTATCTAAACGTGACTTCTGTTTGATACTTACGATTAGTAACCTGCTACTGATATGTTTTTGCAGAGAGGAGATACGATATAGATATATATGAGAACTTTTCTTCCCCTCTCTTATAAGTCTTTGGGTTTCTTCTGTTACACTCAAATAACCAGACCGTACAATAGCATGCAAAAAGCTGCATAAAATATTTATCTGCAACAGGAAGTTGACTGGCAGCATCGTGGTATTAACTTTCCTGTCAGTCCAGAGGCCATGAATGAAGCCAGTGAGACTTTTAGCACCTTAGCACCAGCCACTCCATCACATGCATCGCATTACAAGAAATATTACCTATCTGTCTCTGACTCAAACCTGTAATCTGCATTACTAATCAACCCATATCCTAGATAAGTTCAACTGAACAACTCAATAGACTAACCACTGGCAACAGCACCTGAAGAGGACATTATCATTTGTGGCACATGTATTGATTTCACAGTTAGACAATGAGCTGAATTAGTGGAGGACTTGTGTAAAGACATTATTAGTAGTAGGTCAATCCAATTGCTAAAGGGGGCAGCAGTATGTGGGAGAGAAGGAATGGCCTTTCAAGCTTCCTTTAAGTTCCAGTTTAATGAAGAGTAAACTACGAAAATCACAGAAGATAAACAACAAAACTATTTTAATAACTGATTAAGCACTGGGGTCATTTTTAAACAGCTTTTTTAAAATCTTACATGATAGTTAACACATCTTTAGATTTTCTATTGTTCATCTGACAAAACAAGTTATTTAGGCATTTTACTTTAGATATTTTATAGATGCAGCCACGACATCAACTAAGGTAATCTGATTTATAGCTCATGGAAAAACTCTTTAGTTGCAGTCTTAAACCAAATCACTTGCTTTTAGTAAAACTTCCAAGCCAATTCCAAGATCACATTCTCAACACCAAATACTTAAAATGAGAATATTCAATTAAAACATTTGTTTTCCAAAACTAAACAACTTTCCTGCAGTCATGTTTGTATAACTGAAATAAACCCAGCTGATCTCACCTCAGCCTCTTTCACAAATTAGTTTAAAAACATCAAAGAGCGAGATGCCCCACAGACAGAGAGCCAAACTAGGAAAAAGCTATTTGCCAGGGCCAGACTGCAGTGTTGTGCTTCAGTAAAGCTGCTGCAGTCAAAGTAATAAGCAAAGGAGAAGAGGAAGTCTTCAAACAGTGCTGGGGCATCATTTGCCCTGAGCAACCGATTATTTTTTTTCTTGAACTGAACTACAAAAGTTACATCAAACCTTGAATATTTTTAGTACAAATACAAATTACTAAGAAAAACATTTAATTTCCAGGGAATAATTTATGACTACTAATGGCATCACAACACAAATATTTCCTACAAGCTGGAATAACAAAATAATCTCCAGCCAAGTAACTCTTGTCCTGTAAGACAAACACAAAGTAGGAAGACCTTGGACTATAGACGCAGAACAGTGTGGAGAGTCAGCCAAGTTTAGATGTCTTTTTAACAGAGGCAACACATTACTAACTAATATCAAAGTTTAAAATGCTGCATTGATGCACAGACTACAGAGTTATTAAAAGTAATAACCCAAGACCTAAAAATCAAAAGTAAATGTAATATAAATGTAATGTGGTTAAATCTCCTTGTGACTATGACACATTCTTCTAAAGCCAATCTACTGTCTTTTTAAAACTCAGATAATGGTCTTTCCTTAACCCTAACATGCCTATTCATTCAAAAATATGTTTTTGTTATTGTGCAGAATGACATATAAGCATCATGCTCCAATGTACATCTTATAAACAGTGTGTGAAGTGAGAAACACAGACCTTTAGATAATATATATCTATATATGCATATTTCTTGATTCTGGATTTTTCAATTAGGGACGAAAAGAAGATGTCATTATAATAATTGTTTATTTTCTACTGAATATTTTTTTGGAAAAATCCCCATGCAGAACATTTTTTTTAAAACACGCCTATCTGTTTAAGAAGAGCCCCACAAATGAATAATTTTCTCATCTATTTAACACCATCATAATTCAATAAAAGATTAATTTGCACAAATAAATGTTTTTATAGACTTCTGAAAAGATCGTTTTTATTCATTATGTGACATTATTTATTTCGATCTTCGTTAATATCATTCATTTCTTAACCAATTTCTGATAATAAAACTTTTGATCAGCAACTGCAATTTGAAACTTAACAAGAGATGTACAAGAGATTCTGTTTACACACAGAATTTGATGCCACCACCAAAAAAATCTAAGCAGAATGGAAAATGAGAGCTTTAAGTGGTTCAAGTTATAAATAAGTAACCCTGTCTGGTTCTGTCTAGCGCTTGCTGTGTGCCTTACTACAAGACTAAGGGATGTCATAGGCAGATTTTAGTGATTGTAATGAGAAGGCCATCATTAACATCAGTTTACTGGTTTTATTTCACATCAGGGTGCAGTGATCCCTGCTCACATAAATTCATTTTCACACACAAAAGCAAACCGTGCATACACAAGTACAGCAGCCTGGTTCCTTGAGGTCATGGCTACAAATGTCAACTGATTTTCTAAGATGTAATTCTTAAGGTCAGGTTTTATGATCACACCAGAGTGAAGACATGCTTAGCTGAGGGTAGAGCTTAATGAGTTGTTTCACTGTGTCTGGACAAGGTTTTCTCACTTAATACAAACTTGACAACTTCTGTGACTGTTTTTGTGTAATTTGTATATTTGTGATCTTGAACTGAAACATTAGGTGTAACTTCTAAGCTTATCACTTTGTCCCAGCTGTGTATAGTTTCTCGGATTTATTTTTATTTACACTCACCGGCTCATTTTATTAGGTGCACCTGTTCCAACTGCTTGTGAACACAAATATCTAATTAGCCGATCACATGGCAGCAACTCAATGCATGTAGATATGTAGATATGGTCAAGACGACCTGCTGAAGTTCAAACCAAGCATGGGGAAGAAAGGTGATTTAAGTGACTGTGGTATGGTTCTTGGTGCCAGACAGGTTGGTCTGAGTACTTCAGAAACTGCTGATCTACTGGGATTTTCCCGCACAATCATCTCTATGGTTTACGGAGAATTGTACGAAAAAGAGGAAATATCCAATGAGTGGGAGTTCTCTGGGCAAAAATGCCTTGTTGAAGTCAGAGGTCAGAGGAGAATGGCAAGACTGGTTTGAGCTGACAGGAAAGCAACAGTAACTCAAAGACTCATTACAACCAAGGTATGCAGGAGAGCATCAAACCTTGAAGCAGGTGGGCTTCAAGGTTCACAGCCTACCTGAGTATTGTTGCTGACCTTCTCCATCTCTTTATGACCACAGTGTACCCATCTTCTGATGGCTGCTTCCAGCAGGATAACACACCATGTCACAAAGCTCAGATCATCTCAAGCTGGTTTCTTGAACATGACAATCAGTTCACTGCACTCAAATGGCCTCCACAGTCACCAGATCTCTATCCAATAGAGCACCTTTGGGATGTGTTGGAATGGGAGATTCACAACATGGATGTGCAGCTGACAAATCTGCAGCAACTGTGTGATGCTGTCATGTCAATATGGACCAAAATCTCTGAGAAATGTTTCCAGCACCTGGTTGAATCTATGCCATGAAGAATTAAGGCAGTTACTAGCTAGGTGTACCTATTAAAGTGTTAGTGTATTTACTCACCATAAATGACAATTACAGCCAGAAAAGCATCAAGTAAGAGATCCATCTTATCCACCCATCCTGTTCCACTTATCCACTTCACAGGTCACTGCTGCCTATCCCAGCTGTCATATAGCGAGAGGTGGAGTACACTCTGGACAGGTGGCCAGTGTATTGCAGGGTTAGCACAGAGAAAAAAACATTCACACCTACGGCCAGTTTAGAATCACCAGTTAACCTAACATGCATGTCTGGAGGAAGCTGGAGTACCTGGAGAGAACCCATGTAGACACAGGGAGAACGTGCAAACTCCACACAGAGAAGCCCCAGCCAGCCGGTGGATTCAAATCCAGGACCTTCTTGCTGTGAGGCCACAGTGCTAACCACTGCACCACAATGCTACCCTAAGTAAAAGGTGTTTTTGAGAAATATAGTAGAGCAAGGCCCCAAAGCAGAGATGAGTCTCCAAAACACATGTGGAATAACATTGATGTATTAAAATGCAAATATATAAAAGTGAGTTAAAAATGTTGTAGAAAAGATGGCGAGTGGGCTAGAAATCCTTTCCAATTAGTGCTATTGTAGTAAAAGTGTTTTAACTGACGAACCTTAATCCAATTATGAGTATCACAACCAAAATTCAAGTTGTTTATACTTTAAACCAAGCCGTTTAAGCTTAAAAATGAGATATCACATTTGTAATGCAGAAGTATCTAATGTTGATTTAAGAGTTTGAGCACATTTTTCAAAATGTCATGAGACTGTTATCCCCAAGCAACAAGCAACAAAGTGAGACACCCCAGATGTTTCTCACTAAAAGCACAGAAGCTAAAAAACACAGGTGTTCTGATGCAACACCTTGGACGGTGTTGCTCATTAGAATCTCGATTTACTTTGTGCAGATTCACATAAATGATGGGAATGAAAAGTCTAATTTGAGTCTGAGCAACACAGAATCACAATCTTGCTCTCTCAAATTCATATAAAATTTTGTGAGAAAACGTTGCACTACAAAGCAAGATCGTATATTTCCTATTCAGAAAGAAACATCAAACAGACACAATATGCTTGGAGATAATAAAAAAAGGTGTGAGGAAACAGCATGTAAGATAAAACAGGAGGCAATTTAATGATAAAAATTCTCTGAAAATGTAATCAGTCTCTCTTTTTAGATGATTTAATTACTGTGGTAGTTTTTCGACTTTTTCCTTGTGAGCTAATGCAAAGACCAATTTACCATCTTCATATCATCTGCCTCCAGTTCTGCCTCAGGGTCTGTCTTTGGGTCATCATTTGTTTCATCGGGCCACATGTTTAAACATTCATGGGTTAAAATGCATAATTAAACACAGATGGTCTTTGTTAGAAAACTGATTTCCCATATGGTGTGCTATTGGACATAATGAGAAAAGGGAGAACTTTATTGATGTGAAAAACATCAGTAAATTGATCCTGCAGTTCACATTAGTCTATTTTGACTCTACTTATCAGGAAAAAATATGCACTGGAATTTATATTGATAACATATTTTATATATTTCTTAATATTATGAACTATCCATCCATCCATCCATCCTTTTTCTTCTGCTTATCCTATTCAGGGTCACGGGTGGGGTCTGGAGCCTATCCCAGCTACCATAGGGCAAGAGGCAGGGTACACCCTGGACAGGTCACCAGTCTGTCGCAGGGCTAACACAGAGAGACAGACAATCATTCACGCTCCCATTCACACTTACGGCCAATTTAGAATTACCAATTAACCTAATCCCACTAACTGCATGTCTTTGGACTGTGGGAGGAAGCCAGAGTACCCGGAGAGAACCCACGCAAAC
>VUQI01060270.1:58402-70450 GCA_015106735.1 Paratilapia polleni | reverse complement strand
ATGAAGTCGTTGCCAATCAGACGCTTTCCAGATGGTATTGCATGGTGGATATAAATCTGATGGTACTTTTCTGTGTTCATAATTCCATTAATTTTGACAAAATCTCCAACACCACTGGCTGAAATGCAGCCCCAAACCATGACAGAGCCTCCACCTCTGTTTTACAGATGACTGTACACACTCACTGTTGTACCTCTCTCTTGAGCTCCTCCCTAAATATTGACGACGATTTGAACCAAAATTTTCAAATCTGGATTCATCACTCCATAAGACCTGTTGCCACTGATTTTCAGTCCAGTTCTTGTGTAATCTGGCATACCTCAGCCTTTTCTCCCTGTTTCCCTTCCTTATGAATGTCTTCTTGACAGCCACCCTTCTACTGAGACCATTTCTGATGAGGCTTCAGTGAACAGTAGATGGATCAACTGAAGGTCCAGATGTATCTCTCAGGTCCTGTGTCAGGTCTTTGCTAGATTTTTTCCTATTTCTTGACTTTCATGACTTTCAGATACTGTTCATCTACTTTACATAGTTTTTTAGGCCTGTCACTTCTTCTTTTGTCCTCCACTTGTCCACTTTCCTCAAATTCTTTAAGGACACACTGCACAACATGCTGAGATATGCAAAGTTTTCAGCTAATAGCTCTTTGGGAATCACCTTGTTGGTGCAAAAATACTATTTTATGCCTGCAAACTGTTTTATCTTTGGCATTTTTTTTTGTAGGTTCAACTAAAGAAATGGGACCAAATTGTGTTTTTGCAACAGTCTGCTAGAAACAAAGTGTCTAAAAATACAATTTAAATTTGGTTCTTTGCTAAGTTGTTTATGTGTAGACACAACACTGGTTCATCCCTTGAGTTAGGTTCCTTTTTTATGCTTGAATGATTCATAGGTCAGAGTTAAGTGCCTTAACAAAAAACAAAAAAACTCCAACATTCCTCTGAAAATGGTCAGGTACAAGGACTGGACTGAAAAGTGAAAAAGCAGCCAATGTCCAAAGAAAAACTTTGAAAGACCTTTAGAAAGAGAACTATTGCTCAAGACCACTTTAAAAATTACAGGAAAGTCTGGCTCTTTGGAAGCAAAATATAATAAATGAGAAAAAGCAGTATATTTGGAGTTGTACAGCAGTACGTTGTCCAACTCCAAAAATACAATGGTATGTAATGGTACTACCTGTTCATATAGACGCAGGTAATATCATCAAAGTTGATGCATTTGAACTTTAAAAAATGTGTTTAGCAAATGGCGACACATATGAATTCAAACACAAAATGACAGACACAGTCTGAGCGTATATTTAGGCCAGGCCATTTAATCGAATGAAATTTTCAGTTGACATCATCAACCCTTAGTGTTCTCCTGAATGTAAAAGTAATAGAAAAAAACACCATTCACATCTCTCCCTCTCACACACACACTCACACACATTTGCACACACTAACGCACAAATAGTAGACCAAACGTGACTGAAGGCTTGGAAAGATTTTGGACCTTATAGTGTTGTGCTGGAGGGCGACTGATGCCCCGTATGAATGATTTTAACAGTGGAAAACATTTAAAGGCGTGTTGATATTTAAAAATGAAACTGTGGTGGGCGTTGGCTGTAAATAACGGAAAGAAAACTATACTAAAATGATTTTCACCTTTAAAAGAGTGGCAGCTCTGAGTAACAAACTTCCTTCCATCACAGTGGAATTTACAAAGTTAATGAGTAACTCGGTGCTCCTGCCAGATAGTTCAGACAAACAGTGAGTAGAAAATAAAGAAAACAAAAGTTTGTAAAGTCAAAGGAGTTTTTTTTTTTTAATCTAGAGAAAGTGGAGTTAGGCACTGGTTTATTCTCTCACACAGGAGTGCTTTTATACCCTTTGATGAGAAAGGAGGTAAAAAAGTCATTCACTTTTATCGTGGTCCTCAATTTAGATGTTTTCTATCAAATGTTATTTTTTTTAAAAAGTCCTACATCCTCTGTGTTTCTTCTCAGAGACAATTGGCACTTCACAGACAAGACGCCCTATAACTATCATCTAAGTCCACAAAAATCTCTCTCAGCACATTTCCCACTCCACACTTGCTTACTTTACACATACAAACCCCATCTGTAGCTACTCTACCACCTACATATTTATCATCAGCCCCCATTTCCCCAACTGTCCTACCCTTCGCCATACACCCTGATCTTATGTTAACACTCAGGCCCGTCATAGCTCGTCATGGGCAGCTTCATCAGCTTTAAGTTTGAACTCTGTCTCTGTGATCTTTCCGTCTCCATTGCGGTCCTGGTTGGAGAACATGTTGTCAATGATGCGGTAAGGATCAAAGCCAGGAGCCAGGCGACCTTTACCCTCGGTCACCTGCAGCATGATGTAGTCAGTAAACTGTGTAGACAAAAGGGGGGTGGAAGAGGGTAAATTAAAGTCATAAAGATAGTAGCGAAACGGGCCTCAATGTTTCTTAAAAAAAAAAAAAGAAAAAAATCACAATGACAGCAGCTTTGCACGTACCTCAGAGGGCTCCACCAGCTTGTCGCTGTTTTTGTCCATCTCAGAGAAGAGGTCTGGGGACACCTCATCGTTCCAGATGAACATGTAGCCTTCAGGAAGTCCTTCCTCCATGTCAACCAGCTCGACGTAAAACACCAGCACAGCGCTGCCTGGAACCTCATCAGCTGCACACACAAACACAGGCTCGGATGATGCAAAAGTGAAAAAATTAATTACTGTGATTCTTTCCATATTATGACTCATAAGTGAACTCCAGACACCAGCTGAAAAGAGAAAACTATCTCTACTAATATTAACTTGTTCTCTCTGCTAAGGAGAATAGTGCCTGAAAAATATTATTACCTTATTATAATAAAATCTAATGGAAAATTCTTAAAAAATTGCTTTCACCTCAAATTACAAAATGCAGTTTACTGTCATGGATTGTTTGCTAAATGAACAATTAACCTTTTTAAGGGAGTTAAATGAGAAGAACTGATGCTACTCTCATGTCTGTATGCTAAATCGGAGCCAGCAGCTCTTTATCTTAGCATAAAGTGTATAATGAGGGGTAAACAGCTAGCCTGACTCTCTTTTTACAATTAGCTTTTTATGCAACTTCCATCCATCCATCCATCCATCCATCTATTCATCCATCCATCCATCCATCCATTTTCTGCTGCTTATCCGGAACCGGGTCCAGGTCACAGGGCCAGCAGTCTAAGCTGAGAACCCCTATGAGGAAACAACAATGAATAGACATCGTTACCCTGCCCAGGACTGAAGCCAGGCCCAGGGTAGGGGCTCGAGGACGAGCGTCTGGTGGCCGGGCCTTAGCCCACAGGGCCTGGCAAGGCCTAACCAGAAAGAACCACATGAGTCCACCCTCCTGTGGACCCACTACCCACAGGAGGAGGCTTAGGGGTTCAGTGCATGTGGATTGGGTAGATTTGACAGCAACGTAAACAAACAAATTATAAAGTATTAAGTAATTATTTGGCGATCTGCTGTTCTGACTAGGCTAAGATAAACTAAGTAGGTGCTAACTATAACTTTATTTTTAATGGGCAGACTTGAAACTTAAAGAAATCTTTCATCTAATGCACCACCAGAAAGATGCATGCATTAGAAACTAAATATTGTTTCATTTCACTCGAAGGTAAAACACCACATACTGAATATTCTCAGTTAATGCTGTACTGTGTGTGTGTGTGTGTGTGTGTGTGTGTGTGTGTGTGTGTGACTTACTGACTCCCCTCTCCCCATAGCCCAGGTGAGGAGGAATAACAAGACGCCTTCTCTCTCCCACACACATGTCCATCAATCCGTCCTCCATTCCCGGGACTACCTGGTTGGCTCCCAGGACTATGTTGTACGTCTTTCCATAATTATACCTAAAATAAATAAATTAAAACAGAAACAAAAAAACAACGGTATTTTAGTCATTGTCCTAAAGTAAGCATGTCCATTATGTCTTCTATGTTTTCAAAGTCAGCTTCCATTGATTTGTGTGTAAACATGTGAGATGATTTTTTTTCTTACTTATTCTTGTTTAAGAATAAAAGAAGTGAAAGTTGTAAACATTTGAGTAATTTCCTGTTTTTCAGCAGAATCCACTACCTAAAAACAGTTCAAGGATGAAACCAGTAACCAGAACAATTCACAGTTGTGGATTCAATCAACAACCAAACAGTCAGCTGCTGAATGTCATTTTATTAACAGACGGGCCTTCAAATTTCAGACCCTGAGGAGACGTGACCCTGTTTTTTTTTTTGGTTTTGGTTTTTAGAAGCTAATGAATAGCAGACCAGTTGTCAGAACAGTTCAATCTGTGCCCTCTGGAGATGAGTGGTCTCTGGAAATTGTTACCATGTAAAGAGCATCACAGCTCAGACAAAGAGGCCATGGTGGTTATTATGGCACCCAAAAGCTTTGTCAGTGGCCACACACCCCAACCTCCCTAGCAGGACTGCAGATCTGCAAAGGAGTTGGAGCTTTTAGTCTTTTAGTGTCGCATTCAAGAGACTCTACATAATGTTATCTTTATCATATTTGGACACTAAACCAGGAGTTTAAAGTGGCCTTGAGGATTTAAAAAAAGGGCAAATTTACATTCAGAAAGACAGTTTTCCTTTTCCAGGACCTCAGATGCATTATATGAACAAAATGGACCACCTAAACACACATATATATACATAAGTGTGTGTAGGTGCACGCCAGTATGTACATCAGTAAGAAGAAATTCCATGAAAGGCTAAAAGACTTGCCTTGGACATGAGAGATTTATCTGCTTCAACCTTCTCAACCTTCTATTTATGCCTATAAATGAGTCACTATAAATGAGTCACAATCATAATAGATGTAACAGTATTCATGTTTAACCCAAAAGTTACATGTAGTTGATTAGAAATGTATACTTTTTTTTTTTTAATTATCGGGAGTTTACCATTTTCATACATCTACAAAGATGTTAAATGAAATTGAACAAACTTCATTGAAAATGTGGTTTCTGCATGCATCTGATCTGTGTGGGATAAAGGAGCAGGGGCTATCTGTCACATCCCTTCTTCACTCTACCTACAAGCTGTTTTGATCTACTACAACAAGCCAATCAGACCTTGTTGTGAATAACACAGGATGTGTGTAGGTACTGAAGAAATGGCTTGGGATGTTGTGCCTGCTTAATACCATTATCTGGATGTATCTGAATGTATGTTGCTATGTGCAACTACTGTAATCAATTATGTAGAATAATGAATTATATAACCCTGTATGTAAAGCCCCTGGAAAAAGATGTACTCATTGCCTTGGTATGGTATGGATATACAGTGGGTTCAGAAAGTATTCAGACCCCCTTCACTTATTTCGATTTTGTTATGTTGCAGCCTGATGCTACAGTTGTTTAAATTCATTTTTTTTCTCATTAATCTACACTCAGTACCCCATAATGACAAATTGAAAACAGAATTTTAGGATTTTTTTTTTTTGTAATCTTATTTACAAAAACATACATGTTAAGATTAGGCTTAAAACTTTCCTTTAGAGTTTATCCTGATAGAGTTTATAGTTAGGGCTAGATCAGGTGACCCTGAACCATCCCTTAGTTAAGATGCAATAGCAAAAGTTAAGATATACCGCTGCTGGGTAATGCCTAGAAAAGTTAAGATCTGCAATGCATGACTCAGGTGCATTCACACATTTCCTCCCTCATTGGTCCTTAAAGAGCTTGTTTTTCTAATTTTTGTTCAATTTTACACTGCAGATAATTTCTATAAATGAAATTCAAATCACAAACAGGAAATATTTGTCAAAAAATACAATCTGGACCAAGGATTATTGCGTGCATGATTCCAGTTAAAGATCTAACAACTGAGCAACCTCACCAATTCACAACACATTGCTTACATCCCCTTTAAGAGCTCACTTTGGGGTAAATACATGCCAACTTACGTCTAATTGCAGCAAAGCAAACTCAGCTTTTGATGGAAATCAGATAAGGGTCCAATAGAGTATAATAACAAGGGGATTTTTTTAAAATTAAAAATCAAAACAAAGTACATCTGCAGAGGAAGTGAGCAAAGGACATATGGAGACGAAATACACATTACACCCCTTATCTCAGAGTTATCACTGTAGTCGCATACAGTGAGAAGCAGAACAGTAATAAATTAACTGAGATAGATGCTGCTGGTACCAGTGGACCTCATGTGTTTGTCTTTTAGCAAAGTATTATTTGTAGGGATTTTTATGCTAGCTCCAGAGATTTAGTGATCCTCTGACCTCTGACCAACTCCAATTTCTGATCCAGTAACAGCCTCACCAAGTTGCTATTTAGCCACTAGTTGCATCTCCGACATAAACCAAATGACGCCATCTATTCCCGCCCTCTTTATTTACATCACAGAGTTTTCAGCATTTAATTTGAGATTAAATCATTATTTATTTATTTATTTAGGCTGTCTGAATGTGTTTCTCTGTTTTCTCATTTGTTTTGCTTTCCCAGAAGGCCTTAAGTTGTCCAACTTTACTTACGTGGAGTCAATGGATGTGCCGTCCATCAGAGAGGCATTGTAGTGGTATTTAACAAAGTCTCCCTTCTTGGTTTGCCTGTCACACTCCTCTGGCTTGAAAATGACAGTGACCTCAGTGCTGTCGGAGGGGTTGTGGAAGTCGATGATATGAACGTCAAACACCAGCACAGCTGAGCCGGGGATCTTCGTGCCTGAGAGAGAGAGACATAGGAGAGGGGGAAAAAATTATTTTAAAATCATTATTAAAAAAGAGTTGAATCAACCTCTGATTTTAGCCGAAATAGCAAAGGCGAATGTCAGGAATTCAGCTCGGGCACACTTTAATTTAGTGAGCCTGGGGAAACAGCGCACATTCACAAAGATGTTCTCAGAGTTTTCTTGTATTCCTTAATGTGACCTACAGCAACATAGCTAAAAGCCCATCTGATGCGTTGCTTCTGACATTCAGGATTCAGCATTCAGCATGTATTAAAGACACAGTCTATGTCCCATTTGCTACAGCAGAATTTGTGTTTTTTTAGCTACAAAAAGAACACAACAGGCACTTCTGAACTCATGAAGTTATGTGATCTTACAGTCTTTCTGTGATACAGACAAGAGTATCTGAGCATTACACACACCTGTGCCCTCCTCTCCATAAGCGAGATGTGGGGGGATGGTGATGGTGCGTCTCTCTCCAACGCAGACTCCAATCAGACCCTCATCCATGCCAGCAATCACATACCCTCGACCCACGTAGGTGTCGTAAGTACGATTACGAGAGTAGCTGAGGAACAGAAAGTATTAACAAAATATTTTTACACTGAAAATCTGTGGACACTTTGAACATTTCGAATACAGCTTGTTTGTTTTTTCTCAGAAGAGTGTTATGGAAATCTCGTGCTGGAATAAATTTCAGAAAGCCCAGATGTGTTCACCAGAGGCTTTTCTTTCAAGTTTGATATCGAGCAGATACACAAAACGTGGTGACACAGTGCAAATGTCAGTTTGTCTTTAACAAGAGGATAGCACTGCACACAGACTGGAAATACAGGGAAATGAACAGTAAAGGCCCAGCTGGCAGATATCCAAATCAGGGACTTACTTTCCTCCTACCCCCCTGCTCTGCTGTTAGATTGCCCCATTGCTACCCAAATTTTGCAAGTTTTCCTCCCTTCAGGGTGGACTTATGCACACAAAAGCCATAATGCACACTTCTCTCTCTAGATTACACTTTCTAAAGTCAAAGCATCACATATGTTTTATGACTATGCTTAGAAATGGAACATCTTATTATCATTGTTCCTCCTTAAAAGAGACAGACAATGAGGTCATTATCATCTCATGAGTTGGATGACTAAATTCAAGAGTGACTCATTACCCACTTATAAGTAACCAGCATATAAAGTATGAATGTAATTCCTACAGCAAAGGGTACAAATAAATACTAAACAACCTAAAAAAGATGACTACCACATGTAAAATAAGCTTGTTGTAGGTGTAGAAGAATTTTCTGTCTGAAGCAGGTCTCCTGCGTTTTGGTACGGTCACTTTCAAAGGAGTGACTCACAGGAATGTACTGATTCAGCATCTGCAAAGCCTCCAAGGACTGAAGAGCCTGTCTCAGCCCATCGAATACATAACATTCCTACTCCTGCTTTAGGAAGGTAAAAGAGCTGTATTAGACTTGTTGGCCTTATTGTAATGGGCAGAATGTAGTTGTGTGGAATAAGTATTAATACACTTTGACCTGAGAATACTCGGGTGGTAAAATGCATTGTCAGCTCATTTGGTGTTGTTTGTTGTCTTAGATATTAAACTTGTTACAGTAAATGTTTTTGCATAAGGCACAAAAGCAGGAAACAATCATACCCTCAAAACCACTGGGCGTGAGCTGCAGCCAGCAACTGGTTTTAGAGGGTGCATTTAGTTGTTTGAACAAACAAACAAGTGCACGCTAGAATACCTAGAACTTCAAATTTGTGGAATCAGCACACATATGAGAATACCACAAATCATGCACGTAGCAGGAAGCAAATATGAGTGCAAATGTGTTTCTTGCTTCCTTTATTGTTTCCTCTTACACTCACCAACCATTTTATTTGGTACCCCTTGTTAGTATCGGGTTGACCCCCTTGTGGCTTCAGATCAGATTTAATTCTTCATGGTATAGATTCAACAAGGTACTGGAAACATTCCTCACAGATTTTCGTCCATATTGACATGACAGCATCACGCAGTTGCCGCAGATTTGTCTATGATGTGAATCTCCCATTCTACCACATCCCAAAGGTGCTCTGTTGGATTGAGATCTGATGACTGTGGAGGCCATTTGAGTACTCAGACCAATACTCACACCAGCCCATCTGGCACCAACAACCATGCCACATTCAAAATCACTTAAATCACATAAAGTGTGTATCGGTATGGAACAAGAAATTTTACAAGGCCTAATCCAAAAAACTGTAAAAACTAGAAATCTCTAAATGGTGTTCACTAATTAGAGACAACAGAGAGTTTTTTTACTTCAATAAGTGAACTACACAATTGTTGTTGTTGTTTTTCCTCAACATTCTTTAATCAGATTTGTTTCTACATGTATTATCTCTATACCTCACCCTTTGTAGTGCTAAATTTAGCATACAAGCAATATAACTCTAAATTAATCTTTCCCAAATCCTGGCATAACTTATCCTCTGTTGTGAGAAGCACCACAAGAAGGAAGATTTTACAAAATCAAAGCAGTTGCACTATTATGCAATACATATCTACAGGAAATTTCTACTTGTGGTTTCAGTTTCGATTCCTCTCGCCTATGTCTCCAGAGAAATGCTGAGAAATGCTACCACCCTGAGGCTACTTGAGAAACAGCAGGCAATAAACATTTCCATTTAAAGATGCAGTCCCTCTGTGTAACTAACACAGGGAATACTGAACATGAATATATACCTGGAATCAAAAAATGTCCCATCCAGAAGGCTGCCGTTGTAGTGGTAACGCACAAAGTCTCCAGAGATGGTCTTCCTTGTGCAGGACTCGGGCACCTGTTGATTAGTCACTGTGATCCCATCTCTGGGATTGTGGAGGTCCAACAGTATGACGTCAAACACCAGAGACGCCTGTCCCGGGATGTCACTACCTGAGGAGAGAAGAAGATGATGAAGAAGCTGAACTACAGAAATATTTTCTTTTTTCCCAGAACTGTTACTGGGATCGATTCCTTACTGTAACACTGAAAGAGATGATTGGTTGATTCCAAATTTTCAGTACAAATCATGAGAATGTGCTATACACATGAGAGCACTGGAACCTTCTTATTTATGTTGTTTATTAATGCTAGAGTGCTAGCAGGTGGGTTTTGTTACCGTTAAACAGAACCTGAAAAGCTGCTTCACCCAGTTCCAGTCTTTGTGCTCAGTTAAACTAACCCTCTGTTGACTGTAGCTCCATATTAACACACAAACAGGAAAGTGATATGAATCCTTCCATCTTAATTTCTACCAGAGAGCCATCAGGTGGCCACATAATGATGGTACAAGCTTTAAAGTGTGCTGAGGGAGTGTAAAACCTCTTCCTAGTGTGATTAGCAGGATGCATATTGGATGGTACTAGAGCACCTGCTGCTTTCACCTAATCTCTAGTTATTCTCAAAGGAATAGAGGATTTCATTTAGAGTGTGGTAACAATCGAGGAAACTAGCCATCCGTCCATTCATCAAAGAAACTAATCAGATTAAAATTGTAAGCACTCACCATCTCCATTCTCTCCATATCCAAGTGATGGGGGCATAGTGATGATGCGTCTCTCTCCAATACACATTCCCAGAAGGCCCTGATCCATACCAGCGATCAGCCAGCCAATCCCGACGTAAGTGTCATAGGTCCGCATGCGGGTGTGACTACAGCAAAGAGCGGAGAAAAAAGGCTGTAAGTGTGCAGGTGAATATTTGTGTGATCGCTTGTGTGAATGTGAGCTTATATAAGCTAAACCTGGAATCAAAGAGGGTCCCGTCCAGCAGAGTGCCGTTATAGTGATAGCGGACGTAGTCAGACACCTCCACCTTTCTGGAGCAGACGGAGGGTGTGTGGTAAGTGTTGATCTGGACGCCATCCTCGGGGTTCCACACATCGAGGAGCAGGACGTCAAAGTGGAGGATGGAGTCAGCAGGGATGATGTCACCTGCAGAGGAGAGGGCAACAGGTCAGTCTTAAAATCTGCAGTGAGATATTTTGAATAAACAATAATTTTTTTTCATATATCAGTGCAGGCTTCTCCCCATTTCGCTTTCAGTCTGTCTGGTTGTTGCCTGCTTGGTTAACTTTCTGATTTGGCTTGGTTTAATAGCCATTTACTGGAAATCCCAATATAGATGTATTTTTAAGTGTTTTAAACTGCCCTTTGATTTGATTTTCATCATGCAGCTCTAACTAGGAGTCAGTTAATATATGAGTCGATCAACAGATAATTAATCAGCAACTCTCCTGATATCTAGTCAGCCTCTAATTTATCAATCAATCAATCAAGCAAAAACACCAAGTATTTCTGAGTTCCAGCATCTCAGAAATGAGCAATATGCAATTTTTATCTTTCACATATATCAGCAGAAGGCATATCTTTAGAGATTTGGGATTTTAGTTGAATAACAACAATTATGATTAGAGTTATTGGGAAAAACAGATTCAACATATAAACTAATAATGACGAGGACTGTGAGCTGCAAATTTCATAATTCCACAACCTATCATATCTTAAGGCAACCCAATGCATGCAGCTACTCAATACATTTAGGCATGTAGACGTGGTCAAGATGACTTGCTGAAGTTTAACCTGAGTATCAGAATGGGGAAGAAAGGTTATTTAAGTGACTCTGAATGCCAGCAGGGTTGTTGGTGGAAAATGGGCTGGTCTGAGTATTTCAGAAACTGCTGATATCCTGGGAGTTTCCCACACAACCATCTCTAGGGTTTACAAGTCTGAAAAAGAGAAAATATCCAATGAGCAGCACTTCTCCGCGCAAAAATGTTTTGTGGATGCCAGAGGTCAGAGGAGAATGGCCAGACTGCTTCGAGCTGATAGGAAGGCAACAGTAACTCAAATAACCACTTGTTACAACCAAGGTATGCAGAAGAGCATCTCTGAATGCACAACACATTGAACGAACCTTGAAGCAGATGGGCTACAGGAGCAGAAGATCACACCGGGTGCCACTATGTCAGCTAAGAACAGGAAACTGAGGGTACAATTTACACAGTCTCACGGGGCGGCTGTGGCTCAGGAGGGGCGGCTGTGGCTCAGGAGGGGCGGCTGTGGCTCAGGAGGTAGAGCGAGTCGCCTACTAATCGGAAGGTCAGTGGTTCGATTCCTGGCTCCCCTAGTCTGCATGCCAAAGTATCCTTGGGCAAGATACTGAACCCCACGTTGCTCCCGATGCGTTCATCGGAGTGTGAGTGTGTGTGAATGTTAGTAAGCACTTAAGTGTAGATAAAAGTGCTGTATGTGTGACTGGGTGAATGTGGCATGTAGTTAAAAGCGTTTTGAGTACACAGAATCTG